>CAUYON010042327.1:0-28468 GCA_963573935.1 Arctocebus calabarensis
TGCATTGGAGGATTACGCTGGTCATGATGGAGGATAGGTCTGAGAATATCCTGGAGAGCTGGTTTGGTTATAGCAAATTTCTTTAACATGTGGATGTCATTAAAGTATTTAATTTCTCCATCATTAATGAAACTCAGTTCAGCTGGATATAAGATCCTGGTTTGAAAGTTCTTTTGTTTTAGGAGATTAAAAGTTGATGACCATTCTCTTCTAGCTTGAAAGGTTTGATTGGAGAGATCTGCAGTTACTCTAATATTCTTCCCCTTGTAGGTTATTGATTTCTTCCATCTGGTTGCTTTCAAAATTTTCTTCTTCTTATTTACTTTAGTGAACTTAATTATGATGTGCCTGGGAAATGTCTTATTCGGGTTGAGTCGTGCTGGGGTTCTGAAACTGTCTGCTAACTGAATTTCAGAATCTCTTGGCATATCTGAAAAGGTCTCTTTCATAATCTCATGAATAATAGACTCTGTGTCTTGTGTAGCCGCTTCATCACTTTCGGGGATCCGTATGAGGTGAATATTGGTTTTCTTTGAGTTATCCAAGAGCTCTCTGAGAGAGTGATCTGTTTTTGCCTTCCATTTCTCTTGCTCTTTGGAGGGTTAAGAGCATTTGAAAGCTTTGTCTTCCATGTCAGAAATCCTTTCTTCTGCTTGTTCCATTCTGTTACTGAGGGATTCTACTGAATTTTTCAGATCTTAAAGGGCTGCAACTTCTTGTCTCAATGTGTCAATATCTTTGTTCATTTTGTCTTTGAATTCATTGAATTCTTGAGACATCTTTTGGGTTATCTTTTGAATGACTGCTTGAAATTCTAATTCCATCTTTTCCTCCATTCCACTGATCTTATTTGCAATCCAGATTCTGAATTCGATTTCAGACATCTCAGCCATTTGCCTATGCAAGAGATCTTGTGCTGTGTCTGCCTTGTCGTTCCTTGGAGGAGTTGTCTACTCTGATTATTCATATTGCCAGAGTTTTTCCAGTGATTCTGTCTCATGATTATTTTCCACCATTGCATCTGGCCGTCTTCAGAGTTGGGAAGGTGTCTCTTGAAGATTAGACCCTGGCGGGATCACTCTATTGTTGCTGGAACTTTGTAGGGAGTGACTCTGTGTAGGTCTTCTGGGACTGCCCCAGCCAGGGAGTTCTGTCTTTGGGAGTAGCCCCAGAGTGTGGCATCCCTGGATCCAGCAGCAGGGCAGGGGATGGTGTACACAGTTCTAGGAGTGCCAGGCACAGGTCCATGCGATCACTGGGGGAATACCTGGCTGAGGGTGGGCCTACAGAGGCCTGGCAGTCACCAGCAGAGTCCCTGGCAGCGGCCGGCTTGTGGAGTCCCTGGCGGAGGGCCGGCTTGCGGAGGCTCTGCATGCTCAGAGCACGGGAGTACATGGTTGCTGGGGGATTCCTGACCAGGGCAGGCTTTGGGGGCCCGGCGGTCACTGGCGGGGTTTCTGACAGAAGGTGGGACTGCAGGGCCTGGCAAGTGTCATTCGCAGGTCCGCGTGGTTGCCAGGGGAGTTCCTTGTCCGGCTGGGCCTGCGGAGTCTCTTTGGGTGCCAGATGCAGGTCTGCACAGTCACCAGGGGAATCTCTGGCCAGGGGCAGGCTTGCAGGGGCCCAGCAGTTGCTGGTGGAGTCTCTGATAGAAGATCAGACTACGGAGGCTCTTCCAGTGGTGGGCGCAGGGCCATGTGGTTGTCCGGAAAGTTTTTGGCCAGCGTTGGGCCTGCAGTGGGGCCCTGCGGTTGCCAGCAGAATCCTTGGCATAAGGCTGGCCTATGGTGGTCTTGTGGGTACCAGGTGGAGGACTGCACAGTCACCAGGAATGTCCCTGTCCAGGGGCCTGGCAGTTGCGGGCAGAGTCCCACGCAGAAGACAGACCTAACGAAGCCTGGCAAGTGTGAGATGCAGGACCAGGTGGTCGCTGGGGGAGTTCCTGGCTGAGGGCAGTTCTGTAGAGGCCTGGCCGTTGCCGGTGGAGTCCCTGGCAGAAGCCTGGCCTGCAGAGGCCCTGTGGGTAACAGGTGGAGGCCTGTGCAGTTGCCAGGACTCTCCCTGGCCAAGGGAGGAACTGCGGGGGCCTGGCAGTTGTCACTGAGTCCCTGGCAGAATGCGGACCTGTGGAAACCCTGCAGGCTTGGGGTGCGGGCTGCCAGGGGATTTATTTGACAGGGGCAGGCTTTCGGGTGCCAGGCGGAGGCCCTCGTGTTCACCAGGGGAGTTTGTGGCTGGGGGACGGACCTGCGGATGCCTGGCAGTTGCCGTCAGAGTCTCTAGCAGACAGTGGGCTTGCGGAAGCCCGGAAAGCACAGGGCGCAGGGCCAGGTGGTCGCCTGGGGAGTTCCTTGCCTGGGATGGTACTTCAGAGGCCTGACAGTTACAAGCAGAGTTACTGGCACAAGGAGGGCCTGCGGATGCCCTGTAGGCTTGGGCGTGGGGCCACATGGTCACCAGGGAATTTACTGGCCAGGGACTGGCCTGCAGGCATTCTGTGGGTGCCAGGTGGTGCCAGGAGGAGGCCTATGTGGTCGCCGGAGGAGTTTCGGTGGCAGACCTGCAGAGGCCTGGTGGTTACAGGCAGAGTTCTTGGCATAAGGCAGGCCTGCTGAAGCCCTTCAGCCTTCGCTCACAAGGCCACACGGTCGCCAGGGGATTTACTGGCCAGGGGCCGACCTGCAGTGGCCCTGCAGGTGCCAGGTGGATGCCCGTGCATTTTCCGGAGGAGTTCCTGGCTGGGGGTAGACCTGCAGAGGTCTAGTAGTCATCAGCAGATTCTCTAGCAGACAACAGACCTGTGGAAGTCCAGCAAGCACGGACGCAGGGCCAGGCCCTTGCTGCAGGAGTTCCTGGCTGGGGGTAGTTCTGTAGAGGCCTGTCGGTTGCAGGCAGAGTTTCTAGCAGAAGGCGGACCCCTGGCAGCCCTGCAGGCTTGGGGCACAGGGCCGCATGGTTGCCAAGGGATTTACTGGCCAGGGGAAGACTTATGGGCGCCCTGTGGGTGTGAGGCAGAGGCCCATGTGGTCGCTGGGGGATTTCCTGGCTGGGGGTAGACCTGCAGAGGCCTGGCGGTTGCTGTCAGAGTCTCTAGCAGACAGAAGGCCTGCGGAATCCCGACAAGCACAGGGCTCAGGGGCAGGCACTTGCCTCTGGTTTCCCTGGCCGGAGGGAGGGGGGCTCACCACGCCCCCCCCCCAGAGTCTTTTCCCAGTGGGGCGCTTGTTCTGGCAGGCAGGGGTGGGGGCGCTGCTCAGGGACCTTCTCCCTCAGTCTCAGCATGGGTTAGGCTTCTGGTTCATCAGGTAAGGGGGGAAGAGAGTACTGTAAGTTCAGAATGGTGGGGAAAACTTAAGTTCAGTTTTTGCCTAGCAATAGAGTTTTCAGAGTCACACCGGAGTGCTCAGGGGAAGCACACCCCACTTCTGATAGCACTCTTCCGTGGAGTGAGACAAGAGGTCTACAGTTCACTGCTTGTATGTAGAAAACCCACAGGAGGAAAAGAGGAGAGAAAAAAGAAAGGAAACAGAAAAGCAAGAAACTCAGAGTTTTCTTTGGGGAGGGAATAAACACTTTTCCTTTCAGATGAATTTTGTACCTGAAACTTGCTTTCTTGGAGTCACAGCCTGTCTCAGCAGAGGTGAGCCACTGAAATCACTTCTCCTTCTCGGCTGGGCTCCCAGTATTCAGCTTAATTGCGCAGTTTCTGGAGGTTATCTTCCCTTTTTGGATAGGAGCCTTTTTTGGAAGCTGCTTCCAGTCAGCCATCTTGCTCCACCCCCCCAATAACATAGTTTTCCATTCTTATGATAATTTACTAAGAAGAATGTATTTAAACTCCATCAAGGTAAATGTAAAAGCTGTAAAGTCTCCATGTTTTGTAATGGCTGAATAGCATTCCATGGTAAACCTATACCATAGTTGTTGATCTGTTCATGGGCTGATGGGCACGTAGGGTGCTTCCACAACTTGGTGATTAAGAAGTGAGTCACAATAAACATTCTGGTGCAAAGGCCTTGTGATAAAATGATTCTTTTGTTCTTCTGTTTAGATACCTAGTAATAAAATTGTAGGATCTAATGGAATGTCTACTTTTAGATCTTTGAGGATTCTCCATACTTCTTTCCCAAAAGGCTGTATTAGTTTGCAGTTGCACCAGCAGTGTAGAAGTGTTCTCTTCCCTCCACATCCATGCCAGCATATGGTCTTTTGGGGCTTTGTGATGTGGGCTAAACTTGATGGGGTTAGGCAATATCTTAGTGTGGTTTTTTGTTGCATTTCTCTGATGATTAAACACGATGAGCATTTTTTCATGTGTTCGTAGGCAATTCATCTGTCATCCTTGGGGAATTTTCTGTTCAAGACTCTTGCCTACTTATAGAGGGGGTCATTGGTACTTTTCTTATTGTTTAATTTGAGTTCTCTGTATTAGCATTTCTCTGTTGATTAGAAATGATGAGCATTTTGTCATGTGCTTGTTGACCATTCGTCAGTTTTCTTCAGAGAGAAATTTCAATTCAACTCTCCTGACCACTTATGAATGGGATTATTTGCTCTTGTTAATTAAGTTCTTTCTAGATTCTAGTCATTATCCCTTTTTCACATTCATAGCATGAAAATATCTTCTCCCATTCTTAAATCTGTGTTTGCTTTAGTTGTATTTTTAGCTATGTAGAAGCTTTCTTAACTTGATCATATCCTATTTATTTATTTTTGGTATTCCTGCAATTGCCAAGGTGGTCTTCTGCTAAATTCCTTCCCCAGGTCAATAACATCAAGAGTTTTCCCACACATTCTTCTTGTTTTTGTATTGTTTTGTGTCTTCAATTTAATACTTTTATCCAGCAAGAGTCAATTTTTGTCAGTGGTGAGATGTGTGGGCCCACTTTAAGTCTTCTACATGCGGTTAACAATTTTTCTTAGCACAATTGATTAAACAGGTATTCTTTTCTCCAGTGCATGCTTTTTAAATTAATAAATAAATTAATTAATATTTTATTGTTGGAAATTCATTGAGGGTACAAAGCAAGAGGGTACATTGATTGCATTTGTTAGGTAAAGGTCCTCTTATAACTGTGTCCCGCCCCTGCAAAGGTGTACCACACACTGTGACCCCCCACTCCCTCTCTCTTTCCCTCTCTCTCCCTCTTCATCCCCCACTGCCCACCAGGTCCTTGGTAATTAATTTTCCTCACATCAGAATTGAGTACATAGGATTCTTGCTTCTCCATTCATGTGATGCTTTACTAAGAATAATGTTCTCCACTTCCAAACAGTTTAATACAAAAGATGTAAAGTGTCCATCTTTTTAGTGGCTGGAATATGTTCTTCCATTTGTTAATATCTTCTGCTATTTATTCTCTTAGGGTTTCATAGTTTTCTTTATAGAGGTCTTTAACCTCTTTTGGTAGGTATATTCCTAGATATTTCATTTTCCTTGATGCTACTGTGAAGGGGATTGTGTCCTTAATTAGCCTCACATCCTGGCTATTATTGGGATATGCATAGGTTACTGACTTGTGGATACTAGTTTTATAACCTAAAACATTACTGTCTTTTCTGATCACTTATGGGAGTCTTGGGGTTCTCTAAGTATTAAATCATATCATCAGCAAAGCGAGAGAGTTTGACCTCCTCTGCTCCCATTTTGATGCCCTTTATTTCCTTCTCTTACCTGATTATATTGGCTAGAATTTCCAGCACTATGTTTAATAGTAGTGGATTGTCTTGTGTCAATTCTACATGGAAAAGTTTTCAATTTTCCTCCATTCTGTAAGATAATACCTGTGGGTTTTTTGGTAAATGGCTTCAATTGGTTTAATAAATGTGCCAAATCTGCATATTTGTCAGGGTTTTAATTAAAAAACATTGTTGAATTTGATCAAATGCTTTTTCTGTGTCTATTGAGAGGATCATATGGTATTTGTTTTTGCTTCTGTTCGTATAGTGAATTGTGTGTATGGATTTGCATATGTTAAACCAGCCTTCCATCCCTGGGATAAAATCTACTTGATCATAACATATGACTTTTTAAATGATAAGCTGCATTCTATTGTGTAGAATTTTGTTGAGAATTTTTGCATCTATATTCATTAGTGAAATGTTCTAAAGTTCTCCTTTTTAGTTGTGTTTTTTCCTGGTTTTAGTATCAGGGTGATGTTTGTTTCATAGAACATGTTGAGGAAGTTTACTTCCTCCTCAATGTTTTGGAATAATTTCTATAGTATAGATATAAGCTCTTCTTTGAGATGTGAAGCAATCTGGACCAGGGAAATTTTTGTTGGAAGATTTTTTTTTATTGTTTCTTTCTCTCAGTGCTTGAAATAGGTCTATTCAGGAGATGTATTTCTTCTTGGTTAAGTTTATGGGGAGGATGTGATTTCAAATATTGATCCATTTCCTTCACATTGTCAAATTTCTGAGCATAGAGTTTCATATAGTATTTAGAGATAATCTCTTGTATCTCTGTAATAACATCTGTTGTTATTTCCCCTTTATAATTTACGATTGATGTTTCTAGTCATTTTACTTTTCTATTTCTAGTTAGTCTGGCCAAAGGTTTATCTATTTTATTTATTTTTTCAAAAAAACAACTTTTTGTTTTATTAGTTTTCTGAGTGATTCTTTTGTTTTCAATTTCATTAATCTCTGATTTAATTTCAGCTATTTCTTTTCTTCTGCAGGATTTATTATTAGATTGTTCTTTTTTTTTTTAGTTCGATAAGAAGGTTTGTGAGTTTGTTGATGTTCTCTCTTTCTGTTTTTCAGATGTAGACATCTAAAGTGATAAATTTTCCTCTCAGGACTTTTTTTGCTGTATCTCACAGATTTTGGTAGCTTGCATATTCATTATTGCTAGGGTCAAGGAATTTAATGATTTACTCATTTATCTCTCCTTGCACCCTCTGCCATTCAGCATAAGTTCTTTTTAATTTCTATGCCTTTGTGTGGGATTGAACACTTTTGTTGGAGTTGAGTTTCATCTGTAATGCCTTGCAGTCTGGGAAGATACATGGTAAAATTTCAATTCTTTTGATTCTGCTCAGGATTGATTTGTGCCCTAGGATATGATCAATTTTGGAGAATGTTCCATGGTCTGAGAAGAATGTATATTCTTTAGCTTTGAGATGTTCTATAGATGAATGTTCTATATATGTCTGCCAATTGCAGTTGTTCTAGGGTCACGTTTAAATCCCTTGTATCTTTGTTTAGTTTCTGTTAAGATGATAAGTCCATCCTTATGAGATGTGTTAAAGTCTCCTGCTATTATATTGTTATGAGATATTGTATTGCTGAGACTAATTCAAGTCTGTTTCAGGTATCTGGGAGCATTTAAGTCGAGTGCATAAATATTTAGAATTGAAATGTACAATTGTTGTATTTTTCCCTTGACCCATATGAAGTGTCCATATTTGTCTTTTTTGACTTTAGTTCCTTTAAATCCACTGTATCTGAAAATAAAATCACAGCCCTTCTTTTCTTCTGATTTCCATTTGCTGGAGACATTGTCTTCCATCCCTTAACCCTGAGTTTTAATTTGTCCTTTGAGGCTAGGTTTGTTTACTACAGACAGCAAATGGATGACTTGTGTTTTTTATCCAACCGGACGGTTTATGCCTCTTCAATGGGGAATTCAAGTCATCAACATTTTTGAGATAATTGATATATAGGGTGGTGTTCTATTCATCTTATTTTGTGAAAGTCCCTTGCTTAGTTTTACCTTTTTCATCATTGTGGAAGCTAGTTTTTGCCCTTTAATTTCTGGGTGCTTACTTTTATGGTGGTCTATTGTGATGGTCAGTGTGTAGAATAGGTCTAAATATTTCCTGTAGAGCTTATCTTCATGTGGCATACTTACTCAGTATTTGCATATCAGTAAAAAATTTGATTTTGCCAACATTTTTAAAGCTTAACTTAGCAGCATACAGAATTCTTGGCTGAAAACTGTTTCATTTAGGTAGATTAAATGTAGATGATAATTCTCTTCTGGCTTGAAATGTTTTATTTGAGACGTCTACAGTCACCCTGATGAATTTGCCCAAGTAGGTCAATTGGCACTTACTCCTGAAGCTTGCTGAATTTTTTTTTTTTGTCTTGACTTTTGACAGGTTAATCATAATGTATCTTGGAGAAGCTCTATTTGAATTGAGATGACATGGGCTCCAACATCCCTCTGAAAGGAGTGTGTCAGAATCTTTGGTGATATTTGGGAAATTTTCATTTATAATATCTTCTAGTATGGTTTCCATTTCTCTGTAGCATTCTTCTTCCCCTTCTGGGATACCTATAACTTGTATGTTTGACTACTTCATGAAGTTTCATAATCCTGTCAGTGAATGCTCTGCTGTCTCTCTTTTGACTCTATAAATGTCTGAGTTCAATCCAGAACTTTGTCCACTACTTCTGAGATTATTTTTCTTCACAGTATAATCTTTTATTGATAATTTCTACTGCATATTTATGTTCCCTAATTGACTTCTTCAATTACTTAAGTTCTGCTACATACTTTCCATATTTTTCATATTGTTCATTTTTTATTTGATTCTGTTTTTGAATTTCCCTTTTGTTGTTTTCCACATTGTCAGAAATTTCCTTCATTATTTTTATCATCTATATTTTAAATTCCCCTCTGTCATTGCTAATATTTCTTTATAGGTGGAATCCTCTGCAGTGGCTATCTTACGGTTCCTTCGGGGTGAGGGGTTTCTCTGTTCTGGTTTTTCATGTTGCCAGGATTTTTCTGCTGTTTTTTCCTCATGAGTGCTTTTTTTTTTCCCTTGCCCTACTTTTTCTTTTCACTTCCTCCTTCTCTTTAAGTAACCATGCCTGTTGCCTAGGTGTTGATGTGTCCTATTGGTATAGGACTGAAAGGATCTGAGGATTGAAGAGCAATAGGGGTAAAAGATTTAAAAAAAGAAAACAAAGTAGAATGGAAAGTGGGTGAGCAAAAGGGAAAAGCAACAAAAATAAGAGAGGCACAGAAAGAGAGAAACAGGAGTAATAGAGGTGTATAGTAGGGTACTTTGACCCACACCTAAAAAACCTGAACACATAGGGTATTGGGTTGGGTGATTCCCTTGACGTCTGCAGCTCTTTGCCAGCCCAAGAAGGCACAGTACTGTACATGCACCAAATAGAGAAGAAAAACAAAATTACTATAAATAAAGCTAAAACCAATAAACAAAAGCCTTACAGGATTAATTTTGGGGAAAAAATATCAGGGGCAGAAAAACTAGCAAAAATGAAGTTCTTATTATTAAAGAAGGCAACAAAGATAATTATATTTACAAGAGAAATGAAGAAAAAATGAAAAAGAAAAATCTAGGGAGGAAAAGTTGAAGAGAAAAATAAACACAAAAGGTATAACTATAACTATAACTAAATATATATATACACACACACACATGCACCCTCACACGTATATCTTATTGAATATTGCCTGGGCAACAGGTGATCTGGGGTTTGATATGCTAATCAGAGTGCTGATACATTTGTATGAGATGGAGCCTGGAGGCCTCTCCTGACCTCTTTGCCCTCAAAACCCCACAGGGTTGAGAGCCTGAATCTCTCTTTAGCCCACTTAATAGACATGCCTCAACCTTTCCAAACCACGACCCTTGGCTAAGCAGAGGCTTTCTGAGGAGAGCATTGGTCACTGTGATCTCTCCCAAAGTGGATGCCTGATTATCAGGTATGACAGTACTAGTCTTGCTCTATATCCCTGAGGGTAAAGGTAGCAAGGCAGCTCTCCTACTGCTGAACAATGAAAGCTCCTCTCTTTCTCAATGTCTCAGTCCCAGCCTTTGGGTTCTATTCATAGTCACTTGCTCAGTTGCCCAAGGTCTCCCATCATGGACTTCGCTCTGGGATCCTGAAGGTTGAACCTTCAGGGAAGCTCTCCGACAATGGTTGACCTGTACCTGAACAATGAAAGCTCTGTTCTGGCCAAGTGTCTCAGTCCTGGCCTCTGGGTGCTGCTCAAAATCACTTGCTGACTTGCCCAATTCCAAAAAAAAACCAAAACAACTGACAGGAAAGGCCTTCCCTATCTGCAAACTCTCGCTGCTGCAGTAGCTGCTGCCATTGCGGCTGTCATAGCCTCAGATTGAATGCAACCACTTGCCACATCTACAGTGGTTTCATCCTCCTCCTGGGGTCCAGAACTCTCATGCTGTCTTCTTGAATCCCCAAATGGATGTTTCTGGGTAAAGCCCACAAGCCAGAGGTGCCTGGAGTCTTCTCTCCCCAATCTCACCATGTCCAGTTGCAAAGAAGCTATTTCTCTTGTCTGCCATCTTGCTTCATCCTCCCTCCTCCAGCTTATTTTTTTGTTGTTGTTGGAAGCTCTTTTATTGCTTCCTGAAACTCAGTGCTTGATATTATTCTGTTCAGGAGATGCATTTCTTCCTGTTACCTTCTTGGGAAATAGTGTGATTTCAGGTATTGATCCATTTCCTTCATATTGTCAAATTTCTGGGTCTAGAGCAGTGGTCCTCAACCTTTCTAATGCCTCCTAATGCTGCAACCCTTTAATACAGCTCCTCATGTTGTGGTGACCCCAAAACCATAAAATTATTTTCATTGGAACTTCATAACTGTAGTTTTGCTACTGTTATAAATCATAATTTAAATATCTGATATGCAGAATGTATTTTCATTGTTACAAAGGGGCGTGACCCACAGGTTGATAACTGCTGGTCTAGAGTTTTTGATAGTGGTCAGAAATAATGTCATGTATCTCTGTGGTTACTGTTGCTATTTTCCTTTTTTCATTTCTGATTGAAGTTATTAGAGATATTCATTTTCTGTTTTTAGGTAATCTGGCCAATAATTTATAGATTTTAGTTAATTTTTTTGAAGAACCAACTTATTGTTTGATTAACTTTATGAATAATTATTTTGTTTTCAATATCATTTATTTATGGTTTAATTTTTTTTGTTTCTTCAGTTTTCAGATTCACTTTCCTTTCCTATATCATTATTGTGATTCATTAGGTTGTTGATGTGTTATATTTCTGTTTTGGGGATGTAGGTATCTAATGTGATAATCTAATGTGATGAGCTTCCCTCTTCAAACTGCTTTTTCAGTGTTTCACAGGTTTTTGTAGCTTGTGTCTTCATTGTTGTTATATTCAAGGTATTTAGTGATATTCTCTTTTATCTATTCCTTGATCCTACTGTCATTCAGCATAAGGTTTTTTAGTTCCCATGCTTTTCTGTAGGTATGAAAATTGTATGAAATTGGGAGTGAGTTCTACCTTTATTGTCTTGTGGTCTGAGAAGATACAAATTAGAATTTCAATTATTTGGATTATGTTGGGGTTTTATTTCTGTCCTAGGGTATGATCCATTTTGGAGAATGTTCCATGGGCCGAAGAGAAGGCATATTCCTTAGCTTTGGGATGGTATGTTCTGTGTAACCCTATCAATTGCAGTTGTTCTAGGATCATGTTTAAGTCCCTTCTATCTACTTCTAAGAAGACCTAAACAGAAACTAAACAAATTTAAGAGGAGTGGTAAATTCCCCGAATATTATGTGTCATAAGATGTCATATTCCTCAGACCAATTAAGGTGCATTTCATAAATCTTGGAGCATTTAAGTTGGGTGCATAAATATTGAGAATTGAAATGTCCTCTTATATTTTACCCTTGACCTGTATGAAGTCTTCATCTTTGCATTTTTTAATTTTGGTTACTTTAAATCCACTTGCATTTGAAATTAATTCTGTTACCCCTCCTTTCTTCTGATTTCCATTTTCCCAAAATATAATTTTCCATTCCTTTGCCCTGAGTCTCACTTTGTCTGTCAAGACTATGTTTGTTTCCTGTATGTAGGTGGATGTGGATGAGTTATGTTTTCCCCCCTCATTCAGCAACCCTGTGCCTCTTTAGTGGGAAATTCAAGCCATTAAAATTTACTGAGAGAATTTTTAAGTGTGGTGGATTTCTACTCATCTTATTTTGTAAAAGTCCATTGCTTAGTTTTACCTTTTGCATGAGTGTGGTTGTCCTTTAATTTCTGGGTGTTTAGCTTGCTGGTGTTCCTTTGTGATGGTCAGGGTGGAGAAGAGGTCTAAGTATTTCTTGTAATAGCAAACTCCTTCAATGTTTGAGTGCTAGTGAAAGATTTGATCTTTTCCATCAATTTTAAAACTTATTTTAGCAGGATATAGAATCCTGGTTGAAAATTGTTTTGTTTAAATAGGTCAAAGTTAGATGACCATTATCTTCTGAATTGAAAACTTTTATTTGAAAATTCTACCATCATCCTGATGGTTTTGACCCTGTTGGTCGATGTGTGCTTACTACTGACTGCTTGTAGTATTTTTTCTTTTGTCTTGACTTTGGACAGGTTCATGACAATGTAGCTTGGAGAAGCTCTATTTGAGTTGAGATGACCTGGGATTTTATATACTCTGAAAAGAGTGTGGCAGAATCTTTGATGATACTTGGAAAAATTTTATATATGATATATTTTAATAGGCTTCCATCCCTCTGGGGCATTCTTCTTCCCCTTCTTGGATACCTATATTTCATATGTTTTAATGCTTCATGAAATTGCATTATTCTCTCAGTGAGCATTCTGCATTCTCTCTCTTCTTTTTTGCCTCTTTAACTGCTTGCGTTATCTCAAGAGCTTTATCCTCTAGCACTGAGATTATTTCTTCTCCATAATAAAATCTATTATTGATACCTTCTACTGCATATTTTAATTCCCTGGTTGAGTGCTTCAATTCCCTAGGCTCCACTATATCCTTTCTATATTCTTCATATCTTTCTTCCCTTAATTGGTTCTGTTTTGGATTTACATCTGGATTATTTTCCACTCTCTCAATGATTTCCTTCTTTGTTTTTACCATCAATATTTTAAATTTCCTTTCTGTCATTTCTAACGTTTCTTTATAGGTGGAATCCTGTGTGGTCGCTACCTCATGATCTCTTGGCATGGTTACTGTGTTGTGGTTTTTCATGTTACCAGTATTTTCCAGTTGTTTTTTCTTTGTGAGTGTTTTCTTTTTGTCTATTTCCTTGTCCTACTTTTTCCTTTCACTTCCCCATGCTCTTTAAGTTACCATACCTTAGACCTAAGGTGTCAAAGTGACCTAAGATTTCTAACAGGGTGAGAAGAGTGACAAGAAAGATGGATAAAAGATAAACCAAAGAGAAAAGATAAAGTAAAAAGGGCGAGTAAAAGGGAATATTGACAAAAGGAAGAGTAGTAAAGAGATAACCAGGAGTAGTAGTATTGTATAGTAGGCCCCTCTGAGCTACATCCTCAATTCCTCATCTCTGGGAGACTCAGTTGGGTGGGACCCTCAAGGACAGGAGCAGCCTTATCAGCCTGAGCAGATGGAAGACCCCACATTCACCAAATAGAAAATAAAACAAAAGCCAAAACAAAAACTACAGTTAGTCACATCAGGACCCACTGCTAGTATGGTTCCAAATGCAAAAAGAAAAAACACCGCCTATACCAGTGGCTAGTGGTCTCTTTTTTCAACGCCAATACTGTGGGAATCTCAGCCCAGGCCTCAGAATGAGGCTCTGTTCCACAAGTGGATTACAATTTGTCAAAGATTATAAGAGTTCAGAAAAGAAGAATTAAGAATAATAATCGTAATAGTAAAAAATATATAAAGAGAATTGAAAATAAAATTACATAAGATACAAAGAAGGTGAGGCAGGAGAATCACCTAAACCCAGGAGTTGGAGGTTGCTGTGAGCTGTGATGCCACAACCCTCTACTGAGGGTGATAAAGTGAGACTCTGTCTCAAAAAAAAAAAAAAAAAGAAAGATATATAAAAGGGGGTTATATCTTAGTTTTTATTTGACAATGTTATGTGGGAAATATGAGAAACTAGATCAATCTTTACAAAAAGAGAAAAGGAGGGAAATAGAAAGGAAATAAAGAATAAAAGAGGTAGCAAAACTTAGGAAAAATGGAGCCCTTGTAGTTGAAGGTGGTAAGAATGGAAAAAAAGAAATGCCATATATAAAAAAAAAAAAAAACACAAAACATTAAGGGATTAAAAAGGGATTAAAATTGGGGAAAAATAAGAATAACAGGAGTAGAAAAACTAGCAAAAATGTAGCCCTTACTATTGAATAAGGAAACAATTGAAAAGTATAATTATGAAAGAAGAGTGAAAGAAAAAGAAAAATCTAGGTTAATAGAAAAGATGTAAAGTGGCCATCTTTTTTAATGGCTGAATAAATACTCCATGGTATCCATATAGAACAAATGCTCAAATCAATTCAAGGTGAGGGACAGGCTGCCACTGGCCTGTTGGCTTTGCCCAGAAACATTGCTTCAAAGGGAGCGTGGAGAGTGGAGGAAAGAGGGGGATGGGTTGTCATGGTGTATGGAGCACCTCTTGTGGATGAGACACATTTCTGAGAGAGAATTTACCTAACAAATGCAATCAATATAACCTAATTATTTGTACCCTTAATATACCCCCAAAATACGAAATAAATAAAGAACAAGAAAAATCTATGGGAAAAATGTTGAAAAGAATTTAAAGAAAGAAAATAAATATATATACTCCTATATATTGGCTGTACAATTGATGTTTGGGGGTATGAGATCCTAATCATGATACAAATGTAACTATGGAAGTTGGAAGTCTTTATTTTGCCACAGAGACCTGGTCCCGTCTTCTTGATTTCTTTGTCCTCATTCCCCACAGTGTTGGGAATTTGAAGCTTTCATTAGCCTGCTTAACAGACATGCCTCAACATTTCCAAACTGAGTCCCTTGGCCATACAGTGGCTTTCCCAGTAAACAATGCATGCCTTTCCAGAATATCAGGCGCAACAGAGCTAGTCTCACACCAGGACCCTGCAGGCTGATCCTACAAGGTTGCTATCCCACAATGGCTGTGCCTGGCCTGCACTGAACCAATGAGAGCACCACTCCACCTAGTGGCTCAGGCTGGCCCTTGGATGCTGTTCAAGATTACTCACATGCTCACCAAAGCTTTCCCAATGTACTTCCACCAAGTGCCTAGGTTAAAAAAAGAAAAGCCTTCAAGGCAGGTACTCTCTGTCTTGAAACTTCTGAAAACTATAAAACTGTCCAGCCTCTGCTGGCACGTACTTGCACTGTGTGCCAATTCTCCACTGCTCTTGACCTCCTCTTGGGATCCTGGAGTCTCCTGCTGCCTCCCTTCGTACCTGAAGAAATGTTTCTGGGCAGGGCCCACTGGCCAGTGGTGGCTAGAGTCTTTTCTCCCCAATCTAATCACGTGCTGCTGAAAACTAGTTCTTCTAGTTGGTCATCTTATTCTGATCCCCACTTTTTCATTTCTGACTGAAGTTATTAAAGATCTTACTTTTCTGTTTTTAATTAGCCTGGCCAAAGGTTTATCAATTTCATTTATCTTTTCAGAGAAACATTTGTTTTTTCTTCTTGCTATTCTTTTGAATGGTTCTTGTGTTTTCAATTTCATATAATTTTGCTTCAGTTTTGGTTATTTCTTTACTTCTGTTGGGTTTTAGCTTGAGCTATACTTCCTTTTCCAATTGATTAAGATGGTCCAGTTTGTTGTTGATATGCTATATTTCTGTTTTCATGAAGAAGGCATCAAATACTATAAATTTGCCTCTTAGGATTTCCTGTGCAATATCTCATAGGTTTTGATAGTCGGTGGCTTCACTGTCAGCTTCTTCAAGAAAGCTAGTGATTTAGTTTTTAACCTTATCTTGGACCAAGTTTTCTTTCAGTGTAAGTTTATTCAGTTTCCATGAATTTATGTGGATATGAACATTTCTCTGGGTGTTGAGTAGAAAATAGAAGGAATAAATTCTATTCTTTTAAATTTATTTAAGTTAGATTTATGTCCTAAGATATGATCAATGTTGGAGGATGATTCATGGGATAATTAGAAGAATATGTATTTAGTTTTCTTAGGATGAAATGTTCTGTATATGTTTTTTTAAGTCCATTACTTCTAGGGTCATGTTTAAGTCCATTACTTCTTTTCAGTGTCTGCTTAGAGATTCTGTCCAGTACTGTCAAAGGGGTGTTAAAATCTTCAGCTATTATTGTGCAGGAAGATATCACATTGTTCAGATCATTTAGGGTTGGTATTATGTATCTAAGGGTTTTTAGATTGAGTGTATAAATATAAATCATTGAAATGTCTTCATCTTTTATGCTTCCCTTGACCTGTATGTAGGTCCTTCTTTTGTTTTCCTTATTTTTGTTGGTTCAAAACCACTTGTATCTGCAAATAGGATTGCAAGCCCTGATTTTTTTTTTCTGCTTTCCATTTGCCTGAATTATTGTTTTTTGTTCCTTCAACCTAAGACTAGTTTTATCCTTTGAATTTAGGTGTATTTCTTGGATAAAACATATATTGGGCTTGAGTTTTGCATACAGCCAGATAGCCTGTGCCTCATTAGAAGGGAATTCAAGCCATTCACATTTATTGAGAGAATCAATGGATACAGTGGATTTTGGGTCATCTTATTTTTGAAGGTCCAGAGTTTATTATTATACCTTCCATGATCGCAGAAGTTAGCCTTTGTTCTTTAATTTTTTAGTATACTTTCTTTGGTCATGAATCATCATTCTTTGTCTTCACAATGAATGAGTCTGAATAATTCCTGTAGAGTTCATCTAGTTGTGCCAAATTTCCTCAACAGTTATATGTTAGTAAAATATTTCATTTCTCCATCACAAATGAAACTAAGTTTAACAAGATACATTATTCTGGGCTTAAAATTATTTAGTTTAAGAAGTTTAAAGGTTATGATTATACTCTTCTGGCCTGAAAAGTTTCTATTGGAAGATGTGAGGTTGTTCTGGTATTTTTCCCTTGGAGGTAAGACTTTTCTTACACCTGGCTGCTTGGAGGATTTTCTCCTTCATATTGACTCTGAAAAACTCATTACAATGTATACAGGAGATGCTGTGTCTGGATTGAGTCATCTGAACTATCTACTATCTGAATTTTTGTGATTCTTGTAATTCTTGGAAAATTCTCCACCATGGTGTCTTGAACTAGAATATTATTGTCTTTATGATCATCCTGTTCTTCAGGAATTGCTCTAATTTGGATGTTTGATCATTTGGAATAATCCTATAACTCTCTCAAGGAATATTCTGGGTTTGTTCTCTTGTTTTTCTGCCTCTGAATGATTGGGAGAGTTCAAACGTCTGACCTTCAATTTCTGAATTTTTTTCCTTCATGTTCTACTCTATTAGTGAGGTTCTATATTGTGTTTTGAAGCTCCTTCAATGCTTCTTTCAATTTCTAAAGCAGTTCTATGTCTTTCCTTCTTATGTGCAATTCCTTGGGGACTTTTTCTTTAAATTAACTAATTTATTGAGAAAACTTTTGGACCATTTTTTTGGTTCCTATTTCCTTCTCAATTCCTTTGATCTTATTTGCCATCCATATTCTGAATTCTCTTGCTGAAATGTTACCATTTTCCACCTAAAGATTGTATTTGTTTTGCTGAATTTTCCTTGTAATGTCTTAGGGTAGTTGATCTGCTATGAAGTTTTATGTTGTCAGAATTCTTCAGCTGGCTCCTCCTCATTAATATTTTTCAGTCTTTTTGTAGATATTAATTATTCATTTTTAGTTGAAATGTTAGGGTGTCCCCAAATAATTATTGAGATATAATCTAATTAGGGACCTTTAGGCTGCACCATACAGCCCTATTTGGAAACTAGAACTGGTGGGGGGGACCACATATGGAGGACCCAAGAAATGGAGCTTACCACTTCTTTGTCAGTGAGCTGGAGCTTGTGCTTATAGCAGTTCTCTCATAGCTGTAGAGTCTCCAGGGCCAGTCTTGCTTATATAGCACAAACTAATTGTATCCTGGTGTCAGTGTTTCTTATACCCAGTTTAAAGGAGGTGCAGTATTTCACTGGAGTTCCTACTGTCAGATATTCGAACAACTGCACCTCCATTCTGGTGAAAGCTGGAGGAGGGCAACTCACATATAGACCCACTGTTTCTGCCCCTCATGGCACCAAACACCCCCGTGAAAACATTTTCAAATAAGACACAGGCCTGCAGCCTTAGTCTGTGGAAGCTAGAGAATAAGAATCCATAGGTAGTCCTGACCAAGAGTTCCAGTTGTACTTTCTCCAGTGGGGTGAGCACCCCTTGTGTAAACAAGTTCAGAGTAGCCACAATATTTACCATTCCCTGGAGTCCTGGCTGCATGATGGATAAAATGCAGGCATCACCCATGGGTGAGGAAGAGATCTGATTCCTGGATCTCCCTAGTGTGGATTGTCTAAGTCTAAGCCATATACTCTAGTTGTTGGGACAGGAACTGTGGGGTTCTGGGTTTTACCATGCACAGACACCAGTCAGAGGCTATCTAGAGGGCAGGGGAAGGTACCCCCTACCAGGAGTGAGAGCTAGGAGAGACCGTGCCATGTCACACCAAAGTTAGTGCTGCTTTGCCATTATTTTCTCTCACAGCAGGAAGTATAGTGCACTCAGCTCAGAGGACCACACAATGCAGAGGTTTCTTAGAAATCTCACCAAACACACACGCTTCTGCAGGAGGCAGTCCACCAGGGAACCAGAAAGTGAGATGGGTGGGCTGTGCGCTCAGGAGTACAGAAAGACAATTTTTCACTTTTACTCTAGGCAGGATGGGGACTCAGAGGTGTAAATCTCCAGGTGCAGGAGAACCAGGACCTCATGGCTCTCTCCCTTGGGGTGAGGTGAGAAATCTTTTGTTTTCTGTTTGCTTGGCTTACAGAAAAACAGTTACAGGCCTCCCAGTTGTTTGAGAGATCTCCTGTTTCCTTCAATCCCAGGCACCTTCATTCTAGTCACCCTGTATCTGATCTCTGTTATGTTACTTCCTCTTTCTCACCCTCACAACTCATCTAGTAGGGATAATGTAAAAAATGATATTTCTCCCTGTGCTCAACTTCCCAATTTTGACTTAACAAGTTTGCGTCAGTCCAACTTTTCTTCCCCTGGACAGGAGCTTCTGGTGAAAGCTGCTTCTAGTCATCCATCTTGTTCCTCTCCCCCAGTTAAATAATTTATTAATGGTCCTTGAGACTTATTTCTTAACCTGTGAATTGCTTTGAAGTTTGTTTAGTTTCCAAGGCTCTGGAGATTTTCATGTTATCTTTCTGTTTTTGATTTCTAGCTTTATTCCATGGAGGAGAGAGAACATACTTGTATGGTTTTGATTCATTTAAATTTCTAGAAGTTTGTTTTGGCCCAGGCTATGGCCTACCCTTTTCATAATTTTCTATGGGAAATTGGAATGAATGTGTATTCTCTTGTTATGGAGTGGAGTAGTCTGTAGATGTCAGTTATGACCTCTTAGTTAATGGTGTTTTTGAATCATCCAAGTTTTCTATTAGTTCTATCCATTTCTGATTGTTTTGTTTTAAACTCTCTTGAATCTGTAAGTTTATGCCTTTCCCTTCACTTTGAATACTTTTTCAGCACTGCCTTCTATTTCCTATTCTTCTGGAACTCCAACAACACAGATAATTTGTTTTGTCATACTCCTACAGGTTCCTGAGGCTCTGTTCATTTTATTTTTCCAGTCTACTTTCCCTCTGTTCAGATTGGGTAATTTACATTGTTATCACCTAAAGTTTACTACTTCTTGTTTTTATTCCTTCTATTCTGCTGCTGAAGCCATGCATTTTTTTTTAGTTAGTTATTGTATTTTTGCATTCTAACTTTTTCAATTAGTTATTCTGTTATTTTTTATTTAGTTGTTGAGATTTTCTATTTCTCATCTTAGACTATTTTTCATTTGTTTCTAGCATATTTGTAATTTCTCCTTGAAGCATTTTTACTATGGCAGACAATTTTAATATTTTTGTCAACTTGTGTTGGTGTTTGCTTTTGTGCTATTCAAGTTTGTATATATCTGGTTCTTGTTATAAAGGGTTATTTTGTATCATATTGTGACATTTTGGGTATTATGTTATGAACTCTGGACTTTATTTAAATAATCTATTTTAGCATGCCAGTTGTCAGGGAAAAGGAAATGCTGCTGCCTCATGACTTCCAGGGGATGGTGGATGTTTGCATTCCCCACTCAGCCTCCAATGAGGCACCAACGGGAAATGGTGCCCTGTGCCTTCTACACAGAGGTAGAAGTTCAAGCTCTCTCCTAAGCCTCTGCTGATACCACCACGGATGGAGAGTTGGGTGATTTTCTTATTAGTACTCCTAAGTGGTCATCATTGACATAATTGGAGGATTTTCTTTACCAGCAATTGAAGCTGCACAGCTTAGGTGTATACATAGCCTTCTCTGCCATTATCCAGTGGGAGGGATAAAGATGCCTTGCTATAGTGGGGTAAGGGGCAAGGGTGTCTGTTTAGACTCTCCACTAAGACTTTGTTGTCTGGGGTAGGATTTGGGCCACAACTTTTCATGTGGTGGTTGGCAGGAGAAGAGAACATATTTTATAAAAGTTTTCTGTCTTTCTAGGTTACCCTTTTTTGTTGTTGTTGTTGTTGTTTTTTGGTTAGAAAAGTCTTTGGGGTTTTCATTTATTTGTTTGTTTTTACCCATTGACATTTCTAGGTTTCTGGATCCTTCAGTGTTCAATCTAGGATATATAAAACATAAAGAAAACCTAGGGAACTCATGATTGTGTCATTACTCAGGTCCCAAGATCTTTAACCAGTCTGTCTTCTTCTTTCCACCTTTCAAAATCTTCTTATGCTTCTTTATAGTGTCTGACATTTTTAGCTATACTAAGTGGACAGAATATGAAAAAGTAAATCTGCTTCATATGTGAAGAACTAGATGTCTAATAATGTTTTTTAAGCACCATTTTATCTCTTTATAGAGACATGGCTTTGCTTTTGTTATTGTTTCTTATTGACTACTTTCTTCTTCTTATCTCTGTCCAATCCATGTAGAGCAGAGGATTTTCTGCCTCTTTGGAGGAGCTTTTTTCTCTTCCACCTCAGTTCCAGGCTAAGTTCTTTAGATTAGTAATAGGAATGATTTTTCTTGACATTTAGAGAAAGTTTTTGCTACATACACGATGTAAAGACTTATTTATTCCCGTCCCTAATGCACACATCTTATTTACATATGTTTATGCACCTCAGAATTATGACCACTGGGCCACACTTTCAGAATGCCCATTGAGTATGAGAATGAGGGACAAACAAAGGGAAAGTTAGTCTCTGAATGTAAAGGTCTATGTCCTTTTCTTGGCTCAGCACTGCTTGTTTCTCAACATCAACTAAAATTTTATATGTGTAAACTTTCTCTCTGTGTCCACCTGATTCTGTGGTAGTAAAAGATGAAACCACTTCAGTTTGATGTATATTGAACTCTTTATCCAGGAATTTAAAAGATTAATGACCTCTGATGAAGAAAGAAGGGAGGGACATAAAGAGATTATGTTGCCTGTAGGATGGGTTTCCCAGATTTGAGTAGGAACTGACACAGGAAAGTTTGGAGAGGAATGTTGGCAGATGGACTGCAAAGTAGATAATTTGCTAATTCACATTGAGAAATACTGGCCATCCCATGATGTTGTGTTGTAGGCTATGCCAGTTGGATTTGGCAATGAATTATTCAATAGAAAGTAAATTGGTTGCAGGCCTTGGAAAATGCCACTATCAGATTATTCTTGGCCTTGCCAAGCTTGGGTAGATGGCATGTTTAAGCCCAGTTACTTGAAGAAAATGAATAGTAGTAGGGTTATGGGATGTTATTTGAACTTTTGAATGCTCCAAGGCTGGGCTGGAAACATTTTTCTTTGTCCAGAGTGCACCCAGAATATTTAAGCTGAACTTCTTCGTCTTTTTTTTTTTTGTTGTTCAATTTGATCCTGACTTTTGGGGACTCAAAGAATGTTAGAGCTTGACCATAATGATCACATAGTCTAATATTCTCCTCTTACCTTGCCTTCTCTTTCATTCCTTTGGCTAGCTGTACTCTAATTTTAAAGATGATGAAAGTGGGGCACATAGGAGGGAAGGAAGTTTCCTATATTAGATGATACAGACACTTAGCAACAGAACTGGAACTATAATCCTTAACACCTCTTAGTGTTGTGTTCTTTCTATTATACAATGTTGCCTCTAATGTTTTCTCAACTGAATACAAAAATTAGATGCTTCATTGTTTCCCACCCAGACATTTTTTTCTCATAACATTTTTTCTTATGACAGGATTATAAACAAACCCAGTGTGTGGGCTTTGGCCCATTCAGAGCAGAAGTGGAGAAAAATTTTACTGTCACGTCTGTTCATACAGAAAAAACACAGACGGGAGCATGATGGCAGTCAGGACGGATGTGTAGCCCATGTCTCCCTAGTCATCAGGTGAGAGGGAGGGAGCTCTGGATCTTTCCCCACGTGGATTATTGGAGTGGAAAGACAGCTGGAGATGCATGGCAAATTGGTGGATTGCTGTGTTTGAGGTATAATTCAAAGCCACGGACTTTGCTGTGGAGTTTTCCTCTGCCCAGCTGCGCTGGCCGGCAGCCGGCCCATCCCTCATGGAGAGCGGCAGTTCACAATTCACAAAATCTAATCAATAAAAATTTTGGTGAAGTGTGGATTCCTAAGTGGAGTTAGACGTCCAGAAAGGGGTGCCCCTCAGAGCCATGGAGGTCTGGGCAGCCCAAGGGAAAATTGAGGGGAGGGGAACCCGCTTGGGAGAGACATTTTGAATTGTCCGAAATGGCAGACAACTTTTCCCAGAACAGCAGGAGAAATTGAACGGTCCTTACCATCCCTGGTGGGGAATACTGGTGAGGTCTGGCTGTTCAGGATGTGTGGGGAACTGGGGATCAATGGAGGGACTCTGAGCCTCGGCAATTGGGAAAGCTATCCCCACGCACTGCAGCTGTGGGGGTGGCAGCAGCAGCAGCGGTGACTTCCCAACCCCCACAGCTGATTGTAGTTGCCAGTTAGCTTCGTGAGTGAACGTGGGAGCAGAGTAGAAAGATTTGTGAAGTGAGGACTCCTGCACCGAGTTTGGAGGTCAGTAGGTGTTGTCTGGAACAGAGCACCTGAAGTGGGGCAACATTTAGGAAACAAACTTTTACAGAAGCTCCAAAAATGGGGACCGGCCAGGTAGAGTGGTTTTCCTGGTAGCAATGTAAACTGTGAATCAGGTATAAGCCTGGGAACCACTCACATCACCACCTGGTGTGCAGAAAGTATATAGCATTACAAATTTATTCCTACTAAAGTTGACATCTACCTGATACGCATAGATGTGTATTTATATATATATAATTATATATATATATACAAGAATAATATTTTTGAGGTTGGTGCCTTTTTTTTTCTTTTTTTCCCATCCTTTTCTTGGAGGAGCTATTGTTAATTTTTTATTATTTTTATTATTTTTTAATTTTATCTTTTCTATTTTTAATTTTATTTTTCTTTTTCCTTTCTTCTTTTTTTAACTCTTTTACAAACACTACTTTTTTTTGCTTTGTTCTTTTTCTCTTCCTCTTCTTCCCTTCTTACGGTTTCTGAGAGTGCTTACATCAGATTTTTTAGAGGCTTTCTTTTTTTCAATTATGTTACAATTATTATTTTTATTGTTGATTTTGTTTGTTTTGTTTTTTCTGTCTGTCTTTGTGTTTCTGACTGTGCATGCATCTGTGGGCTTATGTGTCTGGTAGCCTCTTTTTATTTGTTTATTAGTTCATTTGGTCTCAATGTGATTGGTGTTCTGCTAAATCCTTGGGTTGGCTATTTTCCCTAACTCCAATTTTCACATCCAATAAGAAAAAGGGGAAACAGGGTATGATGGCTGATTAGAGCCAGTTCCCAAATGAGGCTCCAGTCTGGAGGGAGAGATAACAGCCAGAAAGAACCCAACTAAGCTGAAGGAGGGGAGCTGAGCTGAGTGATGAGATAGATAATTGCTCATCTTCCCTGCTGAGGCAAGCTTCAACCCCAAAGAAACTATTTTCAGGACAGATCTTGTCCCAAAGAGGTTGTGTGACCCTCAAGAGAACTGCTTTCTTACTATGTGATCTCTACTGGTGAGCAATAAACTGAGGCTCTCCTTCCTCACCCCTGTAGGGAATTGCTGGAAGTTAGGACTCCTTCTCAAGAGAACCCCTCTTGAGAATCTGGAAACTCCCTTGTCTGGTAGGAAATTTGAACAAATGTTTTCCTTGCCACCTTGATCCTTCAGTCTACTCTCCCACCCCCGGCTTGGAAGTCTAGAAGTCCAACTCCTTCAGTATCCAGATTGTCTGCATTTCTTGGCCAGGGCCGGGCATTGCATGGATGGTGGCTGTACAGCTGTGCTGTACCTGTGAATCCAGTAACTGTTCAGGAAGACATGGAGGGAAAGATGAATGACCTGGCCCAAAGAAAAAGAGTATCTCAGCAGCAGACAGAGGTCTGGGTTCCTGCACTGTGGGTGGTGGCTCGGAAGCTGCTGAGGTACACGAACCTGAGAGGAGACACCTCCCACCAAACATCAGCATTAGTAGAGTAATCCTGCTGGGGTCTAACTCTGGAGAGTCATCTCCCCAACACTATGGCCTTCTAGAGGGAACCAGACCTCGCCCTATAGAGATTCCAGCACTGCAGAACAGTGGCAACAAAGGTGCAGAAGTGGAGGGAGAAATTCTTTTACTGCCTGGATATCCTTATTTTGGACTGAGCTCAGGTGGGTATTTCTTTAGCTGCCATTGAGCACCTGAAGCAGGCAGATGTCAGCCTCCCCTGCTGGATGGTGGTAGACTGTGGTATCCACAAGGAGGAGGCAACAACCTCACTTTGACTCTGGCAGGTACATAGCCCTGGCACATTTGCTTATTGAACAGAGCAGGGCCACAGAGCCTGGGCTAACAAAGAATGACAGAGAGACTACCAGGGACTGGGGTGACCAGAGTCCAGTGGTGAAGGATGACCAAGGTGAGGTAAGAGGTATCAAACCCCTGGCTCTAAACCTCCTAATGGATGGGCATTTGTGACTCCTCAGAGCACCAAAGGCTCTCAAATGACACTGAGTTGCCAATAGACCCCCAATATCTAGTTGTTGGAGTACTCTTGAACTCTCCAGCTAGAGAGTGGGGGGCCATCAGGGACAATAGATCTGGAACTCTTGAACTAGACAAATTATACAAGGACCCTCCAAGGTGGGTCCCAGGTATTTCTGTAGTGGGAAGGTTTGATTGTACTCTTCCAGATATTACCCGTGGGGGAAGGGATGTCCTAGTTGCTTATATTTCACCGAAGCTGAGACTGCAGCTCAGGGTTACTGATGCACTAGGACTAGACAGAGATCAGCTGAATACAAGACAGAGCCACCTACCCCCACTACAGCAAGCAGGTCTCTAGAGTCACAGACTGCAATACTGTACAGGAACTTTGCAAAATTGTAGAGGAAAAGCTGCAGTCACCAGTCCTAGCTCCTAGGTGAAGTGCTGGTCAACCACAACTGTAGAAGTTTCCAATCCAATTCCACCTGACTTGCTCATCTAGATAAACGCTGAAAAACAATCATGGGGAGGAACCAACAGAAAAACTCTGGCAACATGAATAAACAAAACAGTTCAACTCCTCCAAGGAATGACAAACCAGCCAATCCACAAACAGATAGCTGAGATGTCTGAAACCCAATTTAGAATTTGGATTGCAAACAAGATCAACAAAATCTTGTAAAGATTTTGCAGTAAAGATGGAGGGAGAAATTGTAGGATTAATTCAGAAGATGTCTCAAGAATTCAAGCAATTAAAAGACAAAATGATCAGATTTTGACACATTCAGACAAGAAGTTGCAGCCCTCAAAGATCTGAGAAACACAGTAGAAGCCCTCAGTAACAGAATGGAGCAAGCAGAAGAAAGGATTTCTGACACTGAAGACAAAGCTTTCAAATGCTCCCAAATGCTCAAAGAGAAACAGAAATGGAAGTTAAAAAAAGGATCATTCTCTCAGAGAGCTCTGGGATAACTCGAAGAAAAGCAATATTCGTCTTATAGGGATACCTGAAAGTGATGAACTGGCTTCACAAGATACAGAGTCCCTTCTTCTTCAGATTATGAAAGACAATTTTCCAGACATGCCTAGAGACTCTGAAATTCAGATAGTAGACAGTTTCAGAACCCCAGCAGGACTCAACCCGAATAAGACATCCCCCAGGCACATCATAGTCAACTTAACTAAAGTTAATATGAAGGAGAAGATTCTGAAAGCAGCCAGACACAAGAATACCATTGCCTACAAGGGGAAAAATATTACAATAACTGCAAATCTCTCTGCTCAAACTATTCAAGCTAGAAGGGAGTGGTCATCGACTTTTAACCTCTTAAAACAAAATAACATCCAATCCAGGATCCTATGTCCAGGCCAAACTGAATTTCAGTTATGATGGAGAAATTAAATACTTTAAGGACATCCATATGTTGAAGAAATTCGTCATACCTAAACCAGCTCTCCAGGATATTCTCAGACCTATGTACCATAATGACCAGGACAAACCTCCACCACAAAAATAAACTCACCCAGTAACTTTCGACCAAATTCTAAACTCCACAATGGCCAAAGGATAAAAAATATCCACTTCTCTTTCAAAAGGCTTATCATTATTTTCAATTAATGTGAATAGTTTAAATTGTCCTCTAATGAGGCACAGGTTGGCTGACTGGATACAAATACTCAGGCCAGATATCTGCTGCATACAAGAATCTCATCTTACCTTAAATATAAATATAGACTCAAGGTGAAGGGATGGTCATATATATTCCAGGCAAATGGAAAACAGAAAAAATCAGGTGTTGTAATCTTATTCATAGATACACTAGGCTTTAAAGCAACCAAAGTAAATAAAGATAAAGATGGACAATTTATATTTGTTAAAGGTAATACTCAAAATGATGAGGTTTCCATCATTAATATTTATGCACCCACAGAATGCACCTCAATTTATAAGAGAAATTCTAATAGACATGAGCAACTTGATCTCCAGCTCCATAGTAGTCGGAGATTTTAACACTCCTTTAACAGTGTTGGAAAGATCCTTCAAAAAGAAGCTAAGCAAATAAATCTTATATTTAAACTTAACCATCCAACATTTGGATTTACAGACATCTACAGAGCATTTCATCCCAACAAAACTAAATACACATACTCCTCATCAGCCCATGGATCATACTCTATAATCAACCACATCTTAGGTCACAAGTCTAACCTCAGCAAACTTAAAATAATAGAAATTATTCCGTGCATCTTCTTAGACCATCATAGAATAAAAGTTAAACTCAATAACAACAAGCATCTGCATACCCAAAGAAAAACATGGAAGCTGAACAACCTCAAGCTGAAGGACAGATGGGTCATTGACGAGATTAAGCAGGAAATCTACAAATTTTTGGACCAAAATGACAATGAAGACACAAATTATCAGAACATCTGGGACACTGCAAAGGCAGTCCTTAGAGGGAAATTTATAGCACTACAAACATTCCTCAGGGGAACAGAAAGAGAGGAAACAACTTAATGGGGCATCTTAAACAACTAGAAAAGGAAGAACATTCCAATCTCAAACCCAGCAGAAGAAAAGAAATAACTAAAATTAGAGCAGAATTAAATGAAATTGAAAATAAAAGAATTATAAAACAGATCATTAAATCAAAAAGTTGGGTTTTTGAAAAGGCCAATAAAATAGATAAATCTTTGGCTAATGTAACAAGGAAAAAAAGAGTAAAATCTCTAATCTCATCAATCAGAAATGATAAAGACAAAATAACAACAGACTCCTCAGAAATTCAAAAAATCCTTAACGAATACTACAAGAAACTTTACTCTCAGAAATATAAAAATTTGAAGTAAATTGACCAATACTTAGAAGCACGCCACCTACAAAGACTTAGTCAGAATGAATTGGAAATGTTGAACAGGCCAATATCAAGTTCTGAAATAGCATCAACTATACAAAACCTCCCTAAAAAGAAAAGCCTGGGACCAGATGGCTTCACATCAGAATTCTATCAAACCTTTAAAGAAGAACTAGTACCTATATTACTCAACCTTTTCCAAAGTATAGAAAAAGAAGGAATATTACCCAACACATTCTATGAAGCAAACATGACCTTGATCCCTAAACCAGGAAAAGACCCAACAAGAAAAGAGAATTATAGACCAATATCTCTAATAAACATTGATGCAAAAATATTCAATTAAATCCTAGCAAATAGAATCCAGCAACACATCAAAAAAGTTATACACCATGACCAGGTGGGCTTTATCCCAGGATCTCAAGGCTGGTTCAAGATACGTAAATCTATAAATGTAACCCAGCACAAAAAAAAAAAAATTAAAAAATAAAGACCGTATGATTCTCTCAATTGATGCAGAAAAAGCTTTTGACAACATCCAGCATCCCTTCATGATCAGTACACTAAAGAAATTTGTATTGAAAAGACATTTCTTAAACTGATAGAGGCCATCTACAGCAAACCCACAGCCAATATCGTATTGAAAGGAGTTAAATTGAAACCATT
>CAUYON010042328.1:0-59291 GCA_963573935.1 Arctocebus calabarensis
CTTTATATAGTGATCAAGAAAATGCCATGAAGGCTATCTGTAACAGTACGATGAAAACATTTCTGAATGTATATGAATCGTGCCCTATGATTGCACCAATGTACAGAATTATGATTCAATAAAATTATAAAAAAAAAAAGTTTTATTTGAAATAATTTTAGATTTAAGGAACAGTTGCAAGGAATATACATATATATATATGCCTTTCATGTACTTTCCCTAGTGTTAATATCTTACAAAACAATGGTATCTTTGCCAAAAATATAATAAGAAATCAACCTTGGGGCTGGGCATGGTGGCTCACACCTATAATCCTAGCACCCTGGGAGGCTGAGGCAGCAGGATCACTCGAGCTCAGAAGTTTAAAACCAGCCTGAGCAAAGTGAGACCCTGTCTCTACTCAAAATAGAAAAATTGGCCAGGCATTGTAGTAGATGCCTATAGTCTCAGCTACTCAGGAGGCTGAGGCAAAGGTTCGCTTGAGCGTAAGAGTTAGTTTGAGGTTGTTCTGAGTTAGGCTGAGGCATGACACTGCAGCCTGGGTGACAGAGTAAGACTCTGTTTCAAAAATAAATAAATTAAAAATAGATTAACCTTGGTATATTGTTCCTGCAAAAAACTCCAGACTGTGTTTACCAGTTTTTCCACTGTCCCTTTGCTGATTAAGGGTCCAATCCAGGGCATCACACTGCATTTAGCTGACATGGTCCCTCAGGGTTCCACTGGTCTGTGAAAGTTCCTCAGTCTTTCCTTATTTTTCATGAGTTTGACAGGTAAGAGTACTTGTCAGGTATTTTGTAGAATGTCCTTCAATCCTGTTCTACAATGTTTTCCTTATAGTTAGACTGGGGTTATGGGTTTGGGGAAAAGTATCTCAGAGAGAGTTCCCTCCTCTCCGCATCATATCAGGGGTGCATGGGATCAAATGTTACATATCACCAGTGGTGTTAACTGTGATCACTTGGTTACGGTGTTGTCTTCCAGGTTTCCTCACTGCAAAATAATCCTCTAACAAACACTGCTCTTTGGAAGCGAGACTTTAAATCTAACCCACTCTCAGGTAGACTGAAATTGAGCTCCACCTCCTGGAGGAGGTTATATCTACAAATATTTGGAATTCTTCAAAGGAGATTTGTAAATTCTCCCCTATTTATTTACTTATTCAATTATTTATTTTTATAAGTAGGGACTCGTGGATATTTATTTTATGTTTTGAATTTTTATCCAATACTACTATCTTTTATTTATTTTGCTAATCAAAATGGTTCCAGTTTTAGCCATTGGGAACTAATTCAGGTTGGACCTTGTACCCCTGTGACGTGCTCCATTCTTATTTTATCTTTTCCTTTTTATGATCCATTCCTTATTTTTTCGCACTATAAGATGCTCCGAGCTCATCTTATATTTTCTTCTTCTATTTCCCCTGCCCATGTCCTATCAAAGCACCAGAATTCCTTTTATTGGAGAGTGTTGTTTAGAAACCAAGACCTTGGCATTGGGTCTGCTCTTTACTACTAATATGTGACTGTTTCTCATGCCTCTCAGTAGACAGAACTAGGAAACAGATGTACAAATATATCTATATTTCTGTATCTGTGTATATATCTGCCCTATATATGTTTATATGTTCATATGTATACACAAATGAATTCATATTGATAACTCAGACTCTAAATCAACAACATAGGATGTATTCTAGGCTGTCCCCTTTGCTTATCTGTGACTTTTATCTGACGATAATAAATCTGGATCCTATCATCTAAAATGTACATTTATACATACAGTGTAGTTTACAAATTGCTAATGTGCATTCCTACGAGAAACAAATTTCCCAGCTAGAGTATAGGCTTGAGCATTGTTCTTTTTATTTTTAGCTTTTCACTCTTCAGTCAAAACAATGTTTTTTTCTGAAGTTATTTAGGTAAATTACTTTTTCCCATTACTATCAGTGAGGTTCTGTCATATATTTGTAAAAAAGTTAGATTCATTTGTCAGTCTGCATCCCATCTGGAAATCCCTAGACATCCTGGTTGATCTTTACAAAAATTTACTTGTGTATATTACAGTTCACCCTCATGATGTACAGTTCCCTGGAGTTTGATAAATGCATAGAGTCATATTTGTGCCACCCATGTAGCATACAATCCAATCGCACTAAAATCCCCTGGTTTTAGAGGATCCACCATCCTCTCCCTAAAACCCTAGCAACCCCTAACCTGCTCTCCATCTTTATACCTTTCCCAGAATGTCAAACAAATGAAATCACAACATGTAGATGCTTGGGTCCAGCTTCCTTCCCTGAACTAAATGTATTTAACATTCATACACGGTGTTGCTAATGTCAATAGTTTCTCCTTTTTTATTGCTGAGTAGTAAGTATTCCATTGTACAGCTCTATAGGATCCGCTTATCCATTTACCAGTTGAAGGACATTAAGTTGTTTCCAGTTTGTAGTGATCATTTATAGGCTGTTATTGACATCCTTGCACATGTCTTTATGTGGATGATGGTTTTGATTTCTCCTGGGTAATTATCTAAGAGCGAGATTGCTCAGTCCTATGTTAAGCATGATTCATGTTACGTAAGAAACATTTAAAAAATCATTTATTTTCTTTCCATTATAATAGATGTGTGGCATATTTACTAAATATACTTTTAAACATATACTTTTAAAATGTCCCTTAATTTTAAAGATTTCATCTGTCAAAAAGAATGGGTCATGAATGATGAGTGAATATGTGTCAATTCCTGGAAATATGCACTGCCCTCAACTCTTAAGGTAAAATGCTGTGGTTCAAAATGACCTGTCATTGCTCATGTAATCACTGACTGAATAATAAATCTGTAGAGTAATTATAAATCTGCTTTTTTTTGGTAGAAATTCCACTAAAAATGACTTTTTTTTTTTTTTTGCAGTTTTGGCTGGGGCCAGGCTTGAACCTGCCACCCCCGGTATATGGGGCCATCATCCTACTCCTTGAGCCACAGGCACCACCCTAAAAATGACTTTCTATTATTTTCCTGAAGTGTATGTTCTAGTATTTTTTAAATTGTATCTTAAACTTAGATAGTTAAAATTATATAAAAAATATGAAAGTATTACTTTTTCCTTGGCTAATAGTTTGTTGTGTTTCAGACAGTAAACAACATGTAGGAATAGAGACATCTAATGACAGCTATGCTATATAATTCTATCAAGTACTTAGTATGATTTTATACTAAAACCTATATATATAAAGATCATTATGGAAGTCTATATAATATTAATAAAAAATTTACTAGAAAAGTTACATCTTTAAAAATTCCCTAATCTATCAAGTATTCTCCTTAGGATGAGACATTCACACATTTCTAATCTGTCAAGTACTCATTATGATTACAAATCTGAAATATAGCCACATGTAATCCACCTTCTATTATACACATATATTTTATTACTCATTAAGATCGTCTAGAAAAAGAAAGAGAAAATAAAGAATCTTTATTATTGTTTTGGTAGCATTTGTGTGTTTGGAAATTTTTAAGGATTTAGACATAATACATTTTTTTCTACTTATTATTTCTTACAGCAATGAAAGAACTTTTACATTAACTTAAAAATAGATTATACAGTATGTGATTTCTATTTGTATTCATATGTAAATTAGTAGTTTGAATGAAAAATTCAAAGCATTCCTATAAATTGGTAGCTAGATTGAGATTCCTAACTATGTTTTGGGATTATCTGAGCTCAGGTATACTGTATTAAGCTAGGTAATGAATAACTACCTCATGTAGGTTATCATATACAAAGAATCAATTTACCATTAGAAAATTGTTATTTCTCCAGTAGTAGGATAAACTAATATTCATCTATATTGTTTCTGCTGGTTTCTCTTTATCACATACATTGTGAGATTAATTAGAGTTAAAGAGTACAGACTGTAATAGTAAAAGATTTTGGATAATCAGCTTGCTGCATAAGAGGAAAGAAACAGAAACCATATGGAAATTGTGACTCAGAAAGGAAAATAATCTCCAAGTTCAGTGGAGAAGTGAGAGAAGAATGGAAATAGTCACGGGTCCTTCAGATCTCCTAGGCAGGGAGAATATTCTGAAGGGATTTGGGTAAATTGTTTTGAAGCTTTGCACAGCAAGGAAATCTTTTTTTTTTTTTTTTTTTTTTAAGCAAGCTGTTTTTGTTTAGATTCAATGCCATTTGGGTTGGCACATCTATTATGTGATAACATCTATCCTGTGAAGAAATATCATAGCTATATTTACTCTTCCTAGGAAATTACTCCATTTGCCCCCATCTTTCAAATATCGTTTCTAATACACCTACCTGGTTTAGGGTAATAGCTGGCTTGCAGGCAGATTTTAGGAAATCACATTCTGCAGCTTTCCTTGGGTAAATAATATGAGATTCCTATCTGTTATTATTGTTTTGTTTGTTACCAGTTTCTTCATGGTGATATGTCAGAAACATCATCAATGCAAATCATAAACTACAGGTTTTACATATTTGGCACTAAGTTTTTATTTCATTTCACTCCTCGATGTAAACTTTCAACAGATTCTTAAACTCTAGTAATATTCTTTCATGTCTCTACCTCTGTGACCTTCCTTATACTTTAACTCACCTGGAAAGCCTCTCTTCTCTTCACCAACTCATCTCCATCTTTATCTTCTCTACTACCTGCTTGGCATCCTTACTTATATATATTAAAAGGACCCCAAATTCTGTTATTTTTAAACCTGGAATCCCTTTTCCCAGTCCTGACATCACAATTTTCTTCACAGTCATCTTGAACCTTGTTGGTCATGAAGGAAAAGAACAATCATAAGAGATATGAATGAGTCATTCTCAAGTGGAGCTGCCCAAGTTCGACTTTGCAGGGACTAGTTACTGAAATTCATGGTGAATCATTCAGTTAAGGCCAAACTATATGGGAGACTCCTTTTTATGATTGTACTTGAGCAATCAGTACATACTGATTTATAGAAGAATTTAGGTTTCCTGGACTAGAGATTATTAATATTTTTATTACTATTACCCTTGGCAAAATAGCCTTTTATTTTTTCAATTTGTTCAACTCAAAACTTTCTGCTGCACTATTTGGTCTTTCCTATAGTTATGATTAAAATATTTCTGCAGAATAGAAACATAAATACACAGTATGTACAATGGTTATGAACACACAACTGAATGAATGCCTGGGTCAGAGGCCTTGTCCTGACACTAGCTCACTGTATGACCTTGGAAAATTTGCTTAATCTCTCTGCATCTCAGTTTCTTCATGTATAACATGGCAGGTAATAACAGTTCCTATCTCTTAGAGCTGTTGTGAAAAATTAACCAAATTAATATATAAAAAGTGTTTTGAACAGTGTTTGACACAGAGTAAGCATTGTACAAAGATAAGCTATTTTTCTATATCTCCCCTCCTTCCCTACCTAGGATGTAAGCTCCAGAAAGGCTGGTGGGTCTTTTCCATTGTGATGTTGCTAGTAAAAATGTTTGTTAAATACATAAAACCTCAGTTATTACAGAGAAACCTTTAGTCATGAATGGGTGTCACTTACTATGACATTGAAGAATAAATGTGTTAATCCTGCTTATAAATAAGTAAAAATTGTGAAGAAAGAAATTACAAATTTGTGGTTGTTATTTACATTCATGGTCGATAGATTTAAAATCCAAGAGTGAATGAAGCTAAGCCACATGCAGAACGCAGTGATGCTCCCCGTCTTTCCAGTTTTGGAAAGATTTGTCTTTCTAGTTAATATATGAAGGCATATATCATCAAATGTGTATCAATGATATCAATTTTATTGAGATTTAAGATTTTGCTTCTTTTCAGGAGGTGAACACAATTTCAATAAGTCAGGTCTGTATTTAAAAAAAAATTGCAAAATGATTATGTTCAGACTCTCATAAGCTTTCCAAACAGATGAGCGGGATTTGTCAATGAATTACTCAAGAAAGATTTAAAATGTCCACTAAAAACTCATTTAGGCCTATAAACTAGGCATCATAGGACTGGTAGGGATAGAATACTTTATATTTTACTTTGAGTTTTTACTTTTTCTTTTTCATGAGGAAATATAGTTAAATACAGAAATGATTCATTTACCCAGCACCAACAGTCTATGAAGGTTTCATAGAATTTAACTTCTCAAATTAATTTAAACCGATCTTTCTTATAGTGTTAAAACATTTTCATGGGCATTTTCTCAGAATGTATTCAATTCCTCCTTACCTTTTTGCACATTGCTTGATTATATTTTATGTGGGATAATTTAACCTTTTGTAATGAGTCAGGGTCATCATTAGCAATATTAATTATCACTCTGTGTTATATTACAAGGATGCCGTCAAGAGTTTTTGAAGTGTTTGAATCTGTTTGTCTTAGTGAGATCTGTGGATTACTATGATTTTTCATTACTTACTAGAAAGATGAGGGTAAAAAATGGGTCTAGACTGAATGTTCACTCCAGAGCCACTGGATTCTGATTTTAGAGACTATTAAATAATCACTCCCAACCCCCAGGAGTTGTATAGTGACTTTAGAAGCTAATTTTTTGACACTTGATCTTTGAGGCCATCCCAAGGAAAAACTCTTGTAACGTTGGAGAGAATGGAAGGAGGAGCTGAGCACGGAAGGTAGCTACTGAAAGACCAAAGGATTTTATACCATCAACTTTCCAGCCTAGCTCATTGGTCTAAGGCCTAGTCATTAAAGTAGGAACACACTATCCTCAAGGTGTGAGAAAATAAAATGGTAGGATTTCTTAAGACCTGTGTTACTAAAGTTCATTAAAGAATTTAAAGTCCCATGAAACCTCAGGATAAAAGATGTTACAAACAGTACTAGGCCAAGGGTGAAGGCTGCGGGTCTTTGAGGGATGGACCCAAATACATAGGCGTGGGGTGGGGACATCATTGTTCCAGCACTTGCTATAGGGTTAGTCAAGTATTTTTGTTGACATTAAGGTCTTTAAATAATTTTTCTGACACTGGGAAAATAGGATTATATTGATCTTCATCCATTCTTAAAGTGAAATTCCTAGGTTTTACTTCATAAGGAACCAACTGTGTTTGCCACTGCTACCTCTTCTCCCCCTTGCATTTTGTTGATTCTAATTTGTTACAGCTTGAGGAGCCACAACTTAAGCTTTCTAACAGTGGATGTACAACACGTGTTATATTTTCCTAGGGGATTATCCCATGGAAAGCATATATGCTTTACATAATAGACATTGCTGTATCTATTTTAGGATGGAAAAGAATTTCAAATTTAATTCCTTGTTCATAATCTGTTCTAGGATGGCTAAGATGACGAAGTAATTACCTGGAGACAAATCAATTGTTATTTCCTTACTGCTGATCTGATGGGCACTCCTGAGGTGCTGGACCGTGAGGAGCACCTTCTGAACACTCCCTTCGCTCAGAAAAGTGAGAGCCCTTACACGACTGCACTGCATCCTCCAATGACCCACTTGAAATTAAATTCTAGGAGAAATGCAGCCCTCGACTTAAAATCCTTTTTTTATTATTCATAAAATTTTCCAAGTGAAATAAAAAGTTATCTTGAGCTCTGGTTGGGATCTTTGGGGTTTCCGTTATCAGCTGAGTGTTCCAAGGCTTTTATGGTGTCACTTTGATAAAGATTTATAAGGAAAATAAAAAACAGAAGTAAAAACTAGATTAATAACCCCAGAGAAACACCCATAAATCTCAAAAGAATGACTTCTTTTCCTTAGACCCCTGAAAGTAAGAGTATGGGGCTCCTCTTCCTGCAGACTGGAAAACAAAATTAGGTCTAGATGGAATTCCTGGCAGCTCTCGGGAATGTGGTGAGGGGTGTTTCTCAGTGAAGCTCCACTTAGGAACAACTGGAAAGAATGAGTGTGGTCTGCGTGTGGCTGCACCCTGCTATTTTCCATCTAATCCTAACATTAGGTTTAAAATTATGTTTCAAGGAGAGCTAATTTCTGAATCTGATAGTATTGCATGTCTTTATTCTTATTTATACATTGGTGGCATGGTGCTGATGTGCATTCCCTTCTTTGTAAAGCTCTTCCTCCACCCGCAGCTTCCATAACAATTTCTTAACGTGGGCCAGTGCCCTTTCCCTAACTGCCCTCCCTTCCATTTCCGGCTTCATAGTTCAGGTGCTTCTTCCTCAGGGTGGGATATACTGAAGCAGCTTCAGAACTATTCTTCTTTCTCTCTTTCCCCTCTCTAATCATCCAACTTGCCAACTTTATATTCATCTTCTTTCAAAAGCTTTTTATCAAGTCTGCTCAAAAACGGTGAGTCTCTTCACATGGTGGGAACCTCTCTCCTAAGCTCTTTCTTAGCGCTCGTCTCCAACCTTATCTTATTATGTTTCTCTGAACATCACCTCAGTTAAATTTGCAGGACTCTTTTTCTCAAAATCAACCTGTCCTCAATTATTTTCCTCTCTAGGGAGGGCTCTGACAACACCACATCCAACCATCCTTCCAGGCTTAGTACAGCTCTCATTGTCCTCTTACCCTGGGGTTAGAGGAGGGCAGGAAACAAACAAACAAAAAAAAGCCAAGAGAGAGGAGAGACAACCTCATTCCATTATTGCTGCTCCATTACTGATTATGTTAACATAATAAACAATACTTGGTTGGGCCCTCTTTAATTATTATATTTTATTATTTTTTAAGACAGTGCTTATTGTTTTTTCTTCTTTATTATTATAAGAGGCCCATTTTCTTCCAGAAATGCAATGCTTTGTATGATAGGCCTAACACAAAGGTGAAAGAGATGGCCTTTCTGAAAATATTGGCTGAAAGCAAATGTCTGAAGGCTCTCTCTCTTCTCTGCCCCATTCTTGTTCTGTCTCTTAAAAGTCAAAGAACTTGCTAAAGGCCTTCTAGTCCAACTTGCTCGTACTAGTGGGACACTAAGGGTCCGAGATACCCCTAAACTAGTAGGCCTGAAGTCCTCTGCCTGTACCAAGGACCTTGTGAGTAGGGAATGTGATCTAGTTGGTTAAGGTAGTATGCAGTTACAGAAGCTCCCAACCACACCATAAGAATGTTCTGGAGGAAATCTCACTGCTGCCACCCCCTGCTCCGCAGCTATGATGCCAAAGATCAGACCAGCAAGCACAGGACTACAGGCCTGCACCTCACTGCACACACTCCACGTCTTACAACTGAATCTACTTGGCAGAGCCTAGAGCACAGAAAACAGAGTCTCACAGAGGTGCTTCTCAAGTTTCCAGCCCCTCCAGTGCAGGAAGATATTCCAGGATGGGAATAGAGAGGCTACTGAATGGTATTTTGCCTCTTTCATGCATGGCAAACCAGAGAATGAGAGGCCTTCTGGAGACCTGATCATGTGTGGAGACCTTGGAGCAAGACCACCTGGGTTCATCTCACCTCTTAGACACCTGTGTGACATTGGACAGTTACTCATTCTGTGCACATCCCAGCTCCCCAGGTTGGTGTGAGGATTCAGTGCAGTAAAATATAAAGTTCTTGGAACAGGGCCTGTCACATACTGAGTGCTCAACAACTGTTAGTTATAATTATATAATACAGCATTATATAATAAAGTTTTGGCTTTTAAAATATTTATATAAGATGAACTGAGATCTGTGTGTATCTTTACCAGAATAGTTTCTACGGATTGCAGCAAATGGAACATATGATATTTGCGAAGTACCAATGAGAATTTTTTTTCTCTCTAGACTTTTGTCCAACTATGTTGCTATTAAAGAATGGAGGAGAACTTGTCATTCATCTGCCTCGAGTTAGGTAATTGTCACAGACTGTAACTGCTGTTCCAGGGAAGGTAATGAGAGCTTTCAGACATCATTCTTCTGGGAAGGAGCTGTAAGTCCTGCCCTAGGCTATTTATTTTGAACTCTGAACAGAACCTTTTATTTCCAACTCTGAAAAAATATGTGGTGTCCATAATGGAACTAGCATGGCAAATAACAAAATGCTTTTTAATATTGTTTTGAGTCAAGAGTTTAGGGACGTTAAAAACAACAGCAAACACTTTTGGCAACTCTTACTATCTAGACAACTGGAAACCTCCATCTCTATAGTAAAAGAAACAAAATGAAGAGCAGACCAAAGGCGGGGGAGCTTCCCCAGATTTGGAGACACATCTAAAACAGCTGATCCTGCCACATTTTGAGAAACTCTGCTCATCAGAGAATCGTCTCACATAAAACTTGGTAATCTGTCTGCCAATGTAACCCCATGGCTAGGTCTGCAGCCTTATGCCCTATGAAGTCACTCTCCATCCTCCACACAAAGTTTCAGTCCCAGGATAGTCTGTTAAGGACTGTCAACTATTTACAGATGATGCAGCATAGCACTGTCACTCAGTACGTGGGCGTGAGCTCTCCCTGACCATGTGGCCTCAAGAGATGCAGTTACCTTCCCACGTGCACTTTGTCATCTACGATGTGGGTGTTAACAAGGCACCTACTTCACTGAATTGTGAGAATTTTAAATGATATAATGTAATAAATATTAGTTATTAATGATATCATCATCATCATAAGTTCCAATGGGTCTTTTTCTTTTCTTTTTTTTTTTTTTTAAACAGTCTCACTGTGTCACCCTCAGTAGAGTGCCATAGCATCACAACTCACAGTAACCTCAAACTCTTGGGCTTAAGCAATTCTTTTGCCTCAGCCTCCCAAGTAGCTAGGATCACAGGTGCCCACCACAATGCCCGGCTATTTTTTGGTTGTAGGCTGAATTTGAACCCGCTAGCTCTGGTATATGTGACTGGTATCCTAGCCACTGAGCTACAGGTGCCAAGCTCTCCAATGGGTCTTAAAGTTACCTAATACTTTTAATTAAATCATTCTTATCAGATGCAGTTCTATCTTTGTATTTACCTCTGATGTACAGGCTTCATTTTGCCAACCTTTTCTATAATGTGGGTAGTGAGAAGTAAGCACCATACTGTCCATATGATTAACTATCACTACAGACAAATGAAGTTTTCCTGCTTGCCAGTGTGTTCTTGCTCCATACTTCTGTTAATGTCATCTATTATAACAAACATGGAGTTCATCACGCTTTGGGTTTATATTGACTTTATGGAAAATTGAAAATTAAAATTTCTAGGTCTTTTCCTGAGGAGCTAGTATTATGCAAAGTCTTTCTCATTCAGTAGTTTTATATGTTTTTTTTTAAATCCTAAGTGATACATGATAAAATAATTCTGTTAGAGGCTATGATTTATGGGCTCAGACCCTTTAGGTAAATACAGTACAACTAAATGCAGATGATTCCTATGGTGTGATATTTAAGATCCAATTGTATATCTGTCTCTACCACCAAACTCTGAAGCTTGAGTTTCCTTCTTGATCATCATTTAATCTTTTGGCCAAAATTGTGCTTTTTGCACATGCTCATCTTCTAACTTCTATAAAGCAAAGTAATGGTATGCTCTCTGTGTCTTGATCACACATGTGCAGTAATCTTGATAGATTGTGGGCATTGCACCAATTTCTTCACTTTGCAGTATTTCCAATGATTTAGTGAGACGGGCACACATCTGGTTTACAAGCAATGCTTCATTTTAATGCAATCTCGTAGCTGCCTAGTGGATGTAATACCTGTCATCAATAACACATTTCCAAACCAATATAACATGGCCTATTACAGGTGCTGAAAATAAATCTAGAGGTACAGAAACCAGAGATGTTAACTATGTAAAACGCATGGGAATTTTACACAGAGAAATATAAAAGCAACTTTTTGCTATAACCTAATTACAATAATGATCAACAGTGTTCTTGCCTCATTTCACAAGCAACTCAAAGGATGACAACTGCCTATATGATCATTTATTATTAACAACTGGAAAATATGATTTCTATTAAAACAGACACTTTGAAATGAACATGTTCTCCAGAGTTATGGTTATCAATCTTTCTTTTCTCATATTCTTCAAGTCTCCCTCCTCCTCCCTACTCTTTGAGACATCCAGAAAAAAAAAAAGTTAAAGGAGTATTAAAGGTCTTCCTTCCAAGTAAGCTCAGTATTTCTCCTCCCTAGAGTTACTATAGATCCACAAAATCAGAGTAGATAAGGGGCAAGGCTTAGGATATTAGCTGTCAGAACTTCAAACCATTTACCTCCACCTACTTGGGTAAGTTATTACACCTGAATTAGCCTTAGCTTTCTCATATATAAAGTTGTAATTACTCAACTCCCAGGATAGGCATAAAGATGTTTGAGGATTACGTTATAGAGCACCTAGCACAGTGCACAGTATGGAAAGCTCTCCCATGGTTTCTATAATTTCACACCCCAAGGGGAAAATACACTGTGATTCAATTCCTGTAGTGAGAGGTTGGACTAGAGAAGAAAACACCAGATTGCTGGGACCCTCTGGCAGAGCTGAGCTGCAGGACGGGAGAGCAGTGATCACACTCACAGTCCACACTCAGACACCTGGTTTCCTATTAGTATTGAGTACATTGAATACTTTTTTCCCCATTCTTGAAATACTTTACTAAGAAGAATGTGTTTCAACTCCATCCAGATAAACATAAAAAATATAAAGTCTCCATCTTTTCTTATGGCTAAACAGTACTCCAGGGCATACACCACAGTTAATCCATTCATGGGTTGATGGGCATTTAAACCATTTTAAATGGGTGAGCATGCAAATGCTATCTCAATAAAGCTATTATATTAAACAATACACAAGAACCAGAATGGGCAGGAATGGCCTCCAGCAATATACATGCCTCTTTGACCGCTTTAAACATCAAGAAACCAAAAATTACATACCAAAATTGGTCCAGTATTTATATCAATTAAATTCTACAAGTAATGGGGGGGAAAGCATGATCCTATATGCTGATAATGTTCTCCTGTCAAAAAAACAACTTTAAAAAACAGCTGACAGTTAATATTACCCAAAAGATCTTTTGCATATCAATTATCTAAAGCTATTATTTTTGGCAGTCACACCATAAATCTATAAATCTAGATTCTAGAGTGGTAATTTTTATACCATCTGCTCTTAAACTTCAGCATACATCAGAAGCACCTAGAGATCTGAACAAAATACAGATTGCTGACTCTCATCCATAGAATTTCTGATGCAGTGGGATTGGATGGAGCTTTTAACAAGTTCCCCGGTGATGCTGATTTGGCAAGTCTGGAACCGCACTTTAAGAGCTGCTCATAATTCTACACTAACCTATTTAGTATTTTTGCAGAGGTACTCATGGCTAACTTATCTTGATTAGCTTAAATATAGTAATGCTCAAAGAATTACACCTGTTGTGTCAGCCATATGGTAGATTAGAACTGCTCTGGAAGAAGGACTGAGGGAGAGAAAGCTATCGTGTGAGGCAGAATCAGTAGTACACTGAATGGGCTGACTCTTGAGCTAGAAACACACAGTAAGACTTAGGCATGGTATCAAAGTGGAATCAGAAGATCTCAAAGAAAGTCAGACATCAGGGAATAGATTAATACCAGAGAACTAGAAGAGCAAACAAAAGTATTGCTCCCCGGAGGGAGAAGGGGAGCAATGAGATGACAGTCACTAGGCCATCACTGCATTCTAATTGGCCTCCAGTTTCTGAACCAATTTCTCATTTACATGTGGCCCAAAGGTACAGCAGTCCCAGCATTTCCCCTGACATGTGGCTATGGGGCCATTTCTGCAGTGCTATGAGCTTCACTATGTGTCTAAGATACTTGTCCTCTTTACTTCCAGAGTTATCCCTTTTAATAACCTGTCCTTACCTGAGGTAGCCTTGAATGGGTGGTATCTTTCCTTAAAAGTTAAATTAACAAATTCCCAAAAAGATCATGACATGACAGGTTGATGCGCCAGCCCTAATAAGATGATACTTGGTATTAGTATGTGCTTATTACGGACTTTTTGTTCAGTATTTGATAACCACATGATATGATCAACAAAAACAAAACAGTGGACAACAAAATAAAAACACTCCTGTTGATCTTAAAGGAACACACAAGTAGGAGAAGAAGATAGCAGCCCATGCTGTACTAGGTCAAACCAAACCAAGTCTTCGTGTTTCAGTTACCACTGTATTTTCAACAGAAGCAAAGACAAAAGTAAGGCATGCCAAGGATAGAGTAAAAGGGGCTAGAAATCACATAAATGAGTAAGATTTAAAGGAATGGATATGTTCAATCTGAGAAAAATTAAAGAAAGGAAGAAAAGAGAAAGAAAATAGCTTTTGTCTAATGGTTTATGCTGCCCAAATAACATCAATATGTAAGAGAAAAATGATTACAAAGTCTAAGTTTAGAAGACCCAGATTATTGTATTTCTTTCTTAAATATCTCCAGGGTAGATTACTGCCAACCATGTAGTAGGTACTCAACAAATATTCTGCCCCCCAAAAGAATTTCTGAGGTACCAAAATTAGGTAATCTATTGTTTGAGATATAGTTTCCAGAAATAATTGGACTGTAGTTCTCCCCTCCTTTGTAGTATCCATTGGGATATAACATGAAATTAATGCTCTGTGGAAGACAATTGGGGAAATGTTACATTGGACATAGCAAATATGCCACTAAATAAAATTAATCCTAGAACTCTGAGAGGCCAAGGCAGGTGGATTGCCTGAGTTCATAGGTTTGAGACCAGCCTGGCCCAGAGAGAGACCCTATCTCTAAAAAATAGCCAGGCATTGTGGCATGTGCCTATAGTCCCAGCTACTTGGGAGGCTGAGGCAAGATAATCACTTAAGCCCAAGAGATTAAGGTTACTGTGAGCTATGATGTCATAGCATTCTACCGAGGGCAACAAAAGTAAGACTCTGTCTCAAAAAAAAAAAAAAAAAGTTGCAGTTAGAGTAGTAGACTTAGATCCAATATAAAGGAGGACACTTGTATTAATGAGGAGAGCCCAAAAGCATAATGGATAGTCCATTAGGCTAGGTTTTCAAGAAAGTCTGTATTAACACTTGCTGGGGTTTCTGTTTGGGTCATTAGTTGAACGAGATCAGTGGTTTCCAGATGCTTATATTAATGAAACCATAAATTTGGAAGTTAGAAGTGGAGGCTCACTTTTGGGCTAACCATTTCTGCTTATATCAATTAGAGACAATATTGACCATGTATTGAACAAATTTAATAATTTTAAAATATAAATTAATAATTTAATAAAAGGATGACCATTTTAATACCAGAAAGTCATAAAGTACATCATATCAGACTAAAGAAAAAATTAGCCATCTAGGAGAAATTTTATCTTTATTTTTCTCATTTTTTAAGAAGATACTTTGTCACTGACTGGCCCTTATTCAGTGTAGCCAATGCCCTATACAGTGGCACAGCCTTATTCTAGAAAATGTTCTACAATTTTAGGTAAATACCCCATCAATGTCAGGCAATAATTTATGATGAGGAGGAAAGGCTAAGAGACAGTGAGAAAGAGCAGAAGATGATAGAACATGGTTCAGAAGACACTTCCCCAAAGAGCAGAGGTTAGAAATCAAAAGGACAGAATGGGAACAGAGTCGTTTTAATTTTTTTGAATATCAGGAAAATTTTCACCTTAGCTCAAAGGAGCCACAGCTATAATTCACAAATGGAAATAGATCCACAAAAACTCCTCAATAACCAGGGACAAGTGTTTACATGCAATAGATATAGGATAGTCCTAGGTGAGGCAAATCACTTTACCTCCTCCTGCTCCAATCTTGGGCTTTTTCCTCCCCCTTTTCAACCAAAATCCTTGCATCATATAATATATAAACACTCTGTCCCAGTAGCTAGGAATATCCACCCTTTTCTGAAGCAAAGCTCCTGGTGTTAGGATTGTACAGGAGGACCTATCTTTTTCTAAGTAGTCAGATGTTTAGTGGAGATTTCAACCGAGAAATTGAAAGTTCATAAATCTCCCCCTGTAAGTTCTGGTAACAATTATAGCTCAATGTTTGACTTTAATTGATCACTTTTATAACCTGTCAAATATAGTAAGCATTTTATATGACTATTTTATTCTCCAAATGCTTTAAATCTGAATTTGAAAACAATCTGGAGGGATGGCAAGCAAATCCTCCCTTCAGGAAAATTACTTTCTCATTTCATGAAAACCTAGGAATAATAAACAATGAACACTTTCACAATGCAAGTAAACTAATAATGGTCTCTTAATTTTTTTCATATCATCATCTTTTCAGTGATTTAAAGTATCCAGATCATTTTCCATAAAAACATTAAAATGAATAATATGGATTGGAAAGATCATCCAAATTTCAGTGAGCCGAGTTGTATGAAAATTGTCTATCTGAATGCAATTTTATGATGCTGCAAAAACCTCAGGGAAAATATCCAAATGAAAACGCACCCAGGGATACCACTTAGTCTGAATTTCAATTTCTTTTGTCATAGCCATGAAAGCACTTTGTATCAGTAATCTAAAACCAAAGAGTGGTTAACCTAATCTAATTTTTTTTGTCAATTGCTGGAATAAAACCAATTTTCAATTATAGCAGGAGTCTACAAAGCTAGTGCGCATAAAGCTGAAACACCATCTAGAACAATAATATCCCTCCTACCTGAAATTTATCAGTGAGAAAAGATGGTGGATGTCCCAGAACCTCAGCTTTCCACCATGAACTCACAACTGAAATTGGAAGGCCTGGGGCACCTGGCTCTTCAGAGTCACCTATCAGTGGAGATAATTCTATCCCTGCTGCTGCTGCTGGGCTTGCCTGACTTCTGAGCACTGAATCTAATAAAACATGCAACATTTTATCCAAATGACCTAGATCAAAGAAAAATTTTCACTTGAAGTCAACCTTACATCTATAATTAATAGTGTCAACTCACCAAATATCATATATGTGACCTCCGAAAGCCTAAAAGTGAAAACATTTAACTTTCCAAATTCTAGGTAATGAAAATTCATCCAATGGCTCAAGCCTTGTTATTATGAAAAACAGACATTTCTTAATACCTAGAAATAGCATTAACAAGTTAAATAGTATTGAACAATTCACTAATTTTGACCATAGTGGAAAAAAAAATGAACCATTAGCAGGAAAAATTTAGTGCTATCTGATAAAGAAAATGTACTTCTTAAAAAGAGAAGGAAAATGCACAGATTTTAAATATAACTATGAAGAAGTAATAGGGAAAAAGTAATGGTAACCTTATGGAGATAGTTACCAGACATCAAATGGTAAATGTCCACAGGAAGAAGGCTGAATTAGCCATGTCTTCTTATATGAGCAATGGCTTATGCATATCTAGTGAAAGAAAACTCCAATAGGTTGGATATTTATATGCTCATAAGATCATTTTATCCATGTCTATGCAATCAAGTCATATCAAAGCTCTCTCAATATGCTGCCCACAGTGCCAAATGCAGGTGGCAGACATCCATGAATAATCTCTTCTGTGATGGATCATATATCATTGACAATACTTTGGTTTGGAGCCAGTTTCAAGTGATTTATAGTCCACCAGAGGTTCTAGAGGTTTTGAGTTTATTTTCCAATTAAGAAAAAAACACCACTACCACCATTACCACCATAAAACATAAAGAAAACCTTAACTTCTACCTACAACCAGTATCATAAAACAAACTGTATTTTACCACGAAAAGCATAGAAAGGTCCAAATAAAGGTGACTTTTTTCCAAGAAAGTACACTTAGTAATTTTATCGCAATATCCTCTCCACAGCATATATTAACACTTGGATAGATGTCGTATTACATCTGACTGCTCACTAAAACCATACACACATATTAAACAACTCTGAACAACACACAACTGTATAGAATGGCAATTCATTCTTTAATATGCTTTTGTATTCATATCTTAAAATTAGCCTTAAAGTTTACTGGGGAGAGAAGAGATTTAAAAGTAAGCATAAAATGCAACTTGGACAATATAATATAATTATAATATACTACAATATTATTATAATAATATAGTAATAATATTATTACAATAATATAATATAGTCATCTCTTGGTATCCATGAGGGATAGTTTCCAGAACCTCATGAAGATGTCAAAAGATCCCAACTGATGGATGCCCATTTTCCTGATATAAAATGGCATATTTGTATATAAACTATAAGCATCCTCTCATATACATTAAATCATCTCTAGATTTTTTATAATGCCTAATACAATGCCTACACAATGCTACATTCCCATTCATTCACCATAGTACTTCACATGTGACAAATTCAAGTTCTGCTTTTTGGAATATTATAAAATCTACCCCCCCCAATATTTTCAATCTATGGTTGGTTGAATCTATGAATGTAAAACTCATGCATATGGAGGATCAATCGTATAATCTCAATTTCCAGACAAAAACAATTAAAAATGATAATATGGTTATCTCAACAGATGCAGAAAAAGCATTTGATAAAATCCATCACACTTTCATGATTAAAACCCTCAATATAATAGGTATAGAAGGAACATTCCCCAAAATAATAAAAGCCACATATGATAGCATCATGCTGAATGGGGTACAGTTGAAAGCATTTCCCTAAGAATGGAATAAGACAAGGATACCCATAATAACCACGCCCATTCAACATAGTACCGGAAATCTCAGCCAGAGTATCAGCAAGGGAAAGAAATTAAGAGCATTCAGATTTGAAAAGAGGAGGCTAAACTATTTTCATTTGTCAATGATATTATCTTATATCTAGAAGACCCTAAAAACTCCTCCCAAAGATCCCTAGAATTGATTAATCCAAAAAAACTCACGGGAAAAAATTAACAGACACAAATCACTAATCTTTCAATACACTATTAATAGCCAAGCTGAGATCAAATCAAGAACTCAATATTATTCACAACAGCTTCTAAAAAACTGAACCCCTAGGAATATATTTAACCAAGAAGGTGAGAGATCTCTACAAGGATAACTACAACACACTGATGAAAGAAATCACAGATGACACAAACAAATGGAAAAGCACTCCCATGTTCATAGATTGGAAGAATCAGTCTTGTTAACATACCCACACTGCCCAAAGTGATTTCCAGATTCAATGCAATTCCCACTATGAATGAATTGCCCAGTTTTCAGTTAGAAACTATTTGAGGGATAATGCACTGTATTTGTAGGATAATTCAGCTCTGAGAATGACAAGAGGATGTATTTCATATTCTTTGACCTGGATTATATTCACAAGGAAGATGAAACCTGTGACCCACTACCAATCCCCCAAAAGCACTTGGTTTCCGTGTTTGTATTTTTCCCCCAATACTGGTTGTGAGACTGTGATGTTCAAACAACTATTTCTAACACCTCTGACCAAGGGGAAGTTTGAGGAGGAGGGCTGGTCAAGGTTACAGGTCCAGGCTTTGGCTATGAAAGGGAAGAGAGCTAATTAGTCTCCGTGGGGAGTGAACCCGCAACCTTAGACTCATTAGCTTCACAAGAAAGCAAACTCTTCTAAGAGTACAGCTCACATCACCATAAGCCTAACAAACCTCTTTTCTTTATAAATTACCCAGTTTTTCAGGTGCTTCCTATATAGCAACGTATAACAGACTAATACTGCATTCTAAAAATACAGTAATCAACATAAAGTGTCGATCTCAAACCAGAGTACTAGTAATCACTTTTAAAATAAAGAAATTTCAATTTAAAAAGGCATATTTTGAATAGAAAGACACTAAAATTTTGCAGAATTCATTCAATTGACTTCCCAAATAGTTCTACTTTACCTTTAAAGTTTTATGTAATTTGAGGGAAAACATTTTTATTCCTTTTAAGCTTTTGTTTGCCTATCTTATTCTCTTCTACTCTCCTAGGTAATTTTCTCCTAAATTTTTCCCCCAAATCTAGCTTATTCTTCTCGGCTCTGTCTCTACTCCCATTTCCACTTAACATGAAGATACTTTGGTTTTAGGCTCTCAGATTCACTTTCATCCCAGTACCTTAATGTAACATGCATTCAAAATGCACTTACTAAGCTGAGAAATACGTGCATTACCTCTCCAACTAAGCTTTTTCTACCATACAGAGGTCCCTTATTTTTTTAAATTAGAAACATCAGCTTTATGCATGTATGTATGTCTAAGCTTTCTCTTTTATTCTTTTATTCCTTTTTTTAAAATTCTGAGTTTTTTTCTCTATTATAAAACCAGAGCTTAACAACACCCTTTATAATCTCTGCTCATCCACATTTTCCTCTATCCTCTACCTGCTGCAGGTTCTGACTCCACCAAAAATAGACACAATTCAACTCTCCACTTACTCTGCCACTGCAAATGCAAGTATGTTAGGACTGTCTCTGAGTGCCCACAATTTAACAGCACAATAAGACAAGGAGTTTGCACAACAGTGGCTATGGCAATTGGGGGAAAGGTCTTATTTTCCCCACCTTAGAATAAACTTCCTGCTTCTGGCTCTCCAGAATTATCTCTTTGCTGAATGCAGATGACGAAGAATAATATGAAATTGTCATTTCTCCATTTACGCATTAAAGAAGAACTTAAATATAAATATGTGAATAACTGATGATCTTTCTACAGTTCTGATTTTGCAACTTTCTCTAACTTAGGAGTCTAAAAAAAGTATTACTTTTAGATAAAAAAGGATAATTCTAGTTATTTTTCATCTTCTACTAGAGTGTTGTCGAACTTGCCAATATTCATAATAGTATTTTAAACTCTAAGCATCTTCAATAAACGCCATTAATCACTTGTAAATTTAATCAAAATCTCAATAAGTTACACAATCCAGACTTTCTTATTTCTCCAATTTTTGGCAAGTACCAGTTTAGATGCAAATAAACTATACTCGCCCATTGTTCTAAATGTGCATGATAGGATATTTTGCTAACTTTTTGATAAAATGTCATTAGTCAACTGCAATATTTCTTAGACGATCATCAGTACATTGCTCAAGGTTTATAAGGAATTAAATTTGATAAAAGGGATAGCATATGTGACATTATTAAAATAAAAAATGAGATGAGTATACAAGACACTTTATCAGAAATTTACTACATTCATCAGAGCCTTGATGTCTGCAGTCCAGGTAGCTGCAGTAAGATAGGGCAGCACTAGATACCTGAATGGCACAGTAATTTGTGCCCCAACAATAGGTGAATACTTTTTCCTGAAGCAGAAGTATTTACGATAGTATAAAAGAAAATGAGAAGATATCTGAAGGTCTGTAACGTAAATGACACTACCACTATACAATGGTACACTAGACTATACGTGATGATGTGGCTTTATATCAAGCAAGTAGAGTGATGGCCGTAGAAACCATTCAGTGAAAGCGGAAGATAGGCAAAACATAACACATGCTTTAAGTCCATTTCTGAAAAAAAAAAAAGTGTATATATGCAGAAAATAACAAGCCTTGGTATTTTAAACAGCGATTTTCTGTCAATGGTAGAATTTAGGTCACTTTTTAATATCTGCTTTTGTTATCTATAGTGTTGACTATAATTAGCTAATTATAATTCACTTATTTCTGTATATTTAGAAATACATGCAAGTGATGTATATTTATTTCTGAAAAATAAGCCATTTCATCCCAAGTCAGAAGAGTAAATATCTACTTTGTTTCCAAAAATATTTCTGGACATAGCATTCACCTTTTAGATCACTTGCCACATTAAATCAGTCATTCGATTAGTTATTTGATTAGTCTCTTGGCTAAAAGAGAGCTTTAGATGGGTATCTATTACTTTTGGTCACAACTGTGACCCTTTTGCTCAGCACAGATGACAGTGCATTATAGATGCTCAATAGGTTTTAACTGGTTACTTGGGAGTCTTACTTTCATCCAATGACTTTTTCTTCAGTTACATGAGTTTAGGTGAATTACCTTCACCTCGCAAGAAGCCATCTAGTCTTTAAAATGCTTTGGGACAAAAACTAAAGTGTGGGTAGGAATCACAGTGAAAAATAATTTGTGAAAAAAATGTCATTTGGTAAAATCAGTTGCACCCCTATTAGGATCTCTTTCAAAATACTGAGCTCTTTCACTACTAAGTCAAGAGCTTTTTACTCTGTCAGCTCACTATTTCAGTGTTAGAATAGATAAGTTGACCAGCATTTTGTCCCCTGTTAATCTTCTGTGCCACCAGAGACAATTCTGTCCCTCGGATCATGCCCTGGAACCTGTCGCCCATTCCATTTCTGCCATTGTTTTGCACATCCTGATGTTTCATCTCAACCAGCATCAACTTGACCATTGTCTCCCTCTGATAATTATCTACTAAACAGGAATATTCACGAAATAGCTCCTTATATCTCCATAAGACTCTTTAAATCAATTCCTACTGCTTCCTTTTTCTTTTTTCTTTTCTTAGAGTTTCATAGTTTTCTTGGTATGTTCTTATTACTAATTCACAAATCATGTAGGTATCTCAACATGTGGTATCTTTCCCTCATTATCATATTGAGGAAAATGTTGAGAGATAATTTTCTACAAGTCTCTCATGCTTCTTCACATTTTGTGAGCAGAGTCATTTTATAAGATAGTTATGTAGCAAGAGGTCTTAGCAAATACAGTGCTTTCTTTGAAGCAGAGTGAAAGTTTGTTTCCTGCCCAATGTAGTAAAGATGGTATTTCTATCTAGGGCCAAGGCCAGGCAGGTTTTCTTGCTTCCAATTATAACACCTTGGGATTTTATGTGCAGAACCACTGCATGCAACCGACCCAGAACTTCACCTGGCAACTTCTATATTGATAACTTGAAAGTTGGGGTGCAAGGAGAATGGATACTAAAATAAAGCTGATGGTGCTTGCTGTGCTGTGTCTTTTGCCAGTGTCTATACGATCATGGTAGGCCAACTTACAAGTTTGCAAACAGTGTAAAATTCCAAACCCATCAAATTTCTTGTTAGAAGTTTAGACCTAAATTTGCTTACTATCTTTAGCAATAGTATAGCACCTATTGTCAACTTGAATATAATATTCATGTTTTTATCTCATTTATTTTAAGACTACCTTAGGCATGTTTATAATACATATTGCTTTGTATTAACAAAATAATAGTATGTTATGTGTAATATGGATGTGTAGATATATAATGAAATAAACATTGAAATTTATGTTTAGGACATAAACATGGATTCATGGGAATATGGTTTTTTATTGCAGAGGAATGGATCTGGTTCCAAATGAAAAACAATGATAGGAGAAAATAAATTCTGGGCCCTCATTTCCTTATTTCTTCTGTACCTTTACCTGTGATATTTTTGTATTTTTAAGTGGTCTGGTTTTATTTTTTGTTAATTCTAAGCAGAGTCATTGTCATAAAGACATGCAGACATAGTAAAAACAGAATAAAAGAAAAAAGAGAGACAGGTTTGAAATTGGATGCCCTCTTTCTACCTTCTCTTGGTTCTTTAAGTACTGGGACAATGAACTGCAATCTAAAGGTTAACTTTTTTCTAAGTTGTCATTTATCAGTAGATCCTTTGGCTCAATAACATTCTACTTTTGATGTTTGATAATGTTGATTGTCTTGCATAAACAGATTATTTCTGGCTTCACTTTGGAATCTCAGTCTAACTAAATCTGAACATTTCTTTTGGAGAAGCAATTTTGGGAATATAGGTTCAAATTTACATTTGGAGTGTTTTGTCGGACACAAGCAGTGCATAATCCTTTCCTAAGGTTTAAGGAGTATGAGAAGTAAAGCATAGTCATTATTAAGGCGGAACTTTGTCCATTGACTAGAAGAAAATAGGTGATACAACAAGGGCAAAAATAAAGGATTGGTAAAGGTAGATGGGATAAAAAAAGTAATATTTGGAAAATTACAGTTTCATGGGTGAATTAATTTGGATAAGATATATAAACAATTAGTGGCTGGTTGCATAGAAGATAAAATATTGTTCTATTCATAACAATGAAAAATATTTCACTGATAATACCAAAGAGAAACTGTGAGGCAGGCAGTAACAGAACATTATAAATTATGATCAGGGAACACAGATTGATAAAGTAGCATGAGTTTCAAGAGGGAAATGATACATCCTAGAGAAAGAGGATCTGTTTTCCTTACACCACTCTTCACATAGAGGAGACAAGTTCAGAGTTGGAGTTACCGGCACATGTATGAGTACCTGTATTAGTTTCCCATGGCAGCTGTAACTAATGACCACAAAGTTCATGGATTTAGACAACAGTAATTGGTCCAGCAAGGTGCATTTCCTCAGGAGGCCCTGGGAGACAATCTGCTCCTTGTATCTTCTAGATTCTGGGGACCACTGGTATTCCTTGACGATGGCCACATCATTCCAATATCTGCCACTGCATTTGCATTGCCTTCTCCTCTGGGTTTGTCTGATCTCCATCTGTCTTCCTCTTATAAGGATACATGTCATGGCATTCAGGGCCCACCCAGATAGCTGATGGCAATTTCCTCATCTAAAAGCCTGATTTAACTACATCTACAAAACTTTTTCACGTAAGATTACATTCACAAATTCCAGCAACTACAGCCGAGGATTTTTATAGCCCGCCAGTGAACCTTCCTCACTGCCAAGGAGATGGCTGGGGACAAAGAGTCCAGTCATTTCCCTGCTCAGCAAGCTAAGCCAGAAAGAGAGCAATGAGCTTTTTAATAATTTGCACAATGGGCTTTATTACACCTAAGGACATTTAGAAAAATATTTGAACAGTTCACAGGAATAGCAGATTTTCATTAGGTGAAGTCTCAGCTAGGAAGCGATCCCAAATAAGTCATCTGACTGTGAAGAGACTGTGGATTCTCCAAGAACATTCACAGAAGATTACAGTGAATGGTAATTAGGAAGAAAGGAAAGTCTTTGAAGAAGAGAGGAATTTCTTTGGTTTTAGCTATATTTATGTAAACTAAATGAAAATATTTCCTTTTGAAATATTAACTCTGCTATTTTTATATTTCCCTAGTGAGCATTGATTTTTAAGGAAATAAGTTTGAGTCCAAACATTTTATGATAAATACCCACAGCAATTCATCATTTCCTATATTAAATAGGGACCTTACCTGTGTAAAACCATGAACAGTAGCAGAAAAATGCTTTCTACTTTTACAGAAGCTGTCCTAGATTTCAAATTACAGAAAAGCTTCTTAACTGGCTATCTCACTAGCTGTGATTATGTGCAAATAAGTAAATTCTTTAAAATAAAATTTTCTCTATATAATGGAAATTATAATACTTATATCACAAGGAGGCTGTCAGTGAAATAGGAGCGGGTAATGAAAACACTGAACACACTTCCTAAAAACATAAATTTACATCTTATTCCTTCTTGTGTTGTTCAGGAAGACAGGATTTACTTAACAAAAAGCAGAATCAACAAGTAGCAATCTAATGTAGCTCTCTTATGTCAGATGTTAAAAATACCAGTTATTCCAAAGTATATTAGTGAATATCAATGTTTTCCTTTTGCATCTACAGAGCAGAATTACGCTAACTCTAAACTCTTTGCTTTTTTCCTGGGAGTACCCAGTGTATGACCCTTTTTGCCTACTGGTAGGTGACAGTGATGCCAAATTATGGCTGATAGAACATGGGCCTAAGTGATATATATGCCACCTCCAGCTTTGGACCTTAAAATTTCTTATGAAATATTCCCTGCAGTTTTTACTCTCTTGCCTGCTAGACAGATGTATTAAATTTAATAGACCTCTCTGAAGCCTTGAAGTAGAGATTGGCAAAATGCAGTCTATGAGCCAAATCTAGCCAGGCACCTTCTTTAGTACATGTTTCATTGAATGCATTTATTTATTTATAGACATAGTCTCACTCTCACCCTGGGTAGAGTGCTGTGGCATCATAGTTCCACAGCAACCTCACACTCTTGGCCTCAAGCGATCCTCGTGCCTCATTCTCTCAAGTATCTGGGACTTCAGGTGCCCACCACAATGCCTGGCTAATTTCTCTATCTTTAGTAGAGACAGGGTCTCACCTTACTCAGGATGGTCTTGAACTCCTGAGCTCAGGTGATCTACCTGCTTGGCCTCCCAGAGTGCTACAATTATAGGTGTGAGGCATCGTGCCCAGCCATGTTATTGAACTTAAATTTTAGATTCTACTATAAATACATTTTCATAATGTTTCATCAGAGAAGACCCATGCTCATTTATTAGTACTGGTTTCTTGCCACAGGTCTGAGTTGTGTAGTTCGACTGGGACTGTATGACTCACAAAGACTAAAGTATTACCGTGTGGCCCTTTACAGAAACTTTGCTGACTTGTTCCCTAGTGCATTCTGGACCCGAAAGAAAGAAGGAGCCTATGTCCCTAGACAATTGCACAGAAGTGCCTGCATCTGTTTTTTCAAGAAGCTCTGTGCTGACTCATGTTGAATTGCAATATGAGTGAGAAATATAATTTAAGATTAAGATTATGGGGTTCTCTATTTCTGCAGCTAGCATCTACTTTAATATGGAAATTAGTACTTGCAATAGATGACATTTTAACAAAATATACAATATGTGGCATACTTAGCTATGGTGTGATAAATTGCACAGAAACTGGCCACATCTGTTATATGGTGGCAAGACATTTGGCAAAACATTTCCTACAAGAACTTAGAAATCAGACCTTGTATCCCCTTGAGCTGATGGATCTCTAAAAAGAGGTTAAAAATAATTAGCATGTAAATATATTTTGCCCACTCTCTCTTGCCAGTGATAAGATAGTATTAGTACAAAAAAACAACTGACCTCAGAAAGGACTGTGCTGATTTGCAAGCAGAGGTGAAAAGCAAAAGTCCAGAAATTCAGGATGTTTTAATCTCATGAAAGGATTTAGATCACAGATAGCAAGGGCTGTGATTTTCAAAAAGCTCTGAGCTCTGAAGACTAGACGATTTCTCAGTTGAACAGCGATTTAGCCCTGCAGCAAATTAAACTGATAGTGTAATAATCCCTCTGAAGATTATTGTTTCAGATAGTTTCAATGTAGTCATCATTAAATTGAAGGAGATAGACATTTGGGTAGGGTAATGAAACGTATAAAGAATTGAGAATGATCCTTGGGAAAGAGGTCTGAGTATGATTTCCAGTTCCTAGAGCTGAGTGGAAGCACATAAATCAAGAGCCTACTAGTTTTTTGGTTAACTGTTTCTTAGGGAATGTGTAAATATTGATTAGCAAACAAGCAAAAATCACAACGAATGTATCATGGGCTTTAAAACAATCTCCTTGTAGGAAGACGACTGTAGACCCTTGCACCCCTCCAGGGTAGACATAATTTCCTAAAGCTTCCCCAGAGTGACCAGGGAGATTTCAGGTAGGAAGGATTGACTCTCCAACCAATGTACAGCAGTGGATGGTGGAGGGGCAGGAGGGAGGGGCGGATACTTTTTTTTTTAATCAATCATTCATTGGATTGCGAACAAATTTCCTTCAGGGGAAGGAACAACAGGCATTTTCAAAGATCATAACAGCAGTCTGAATCAGAGATAATTCAAGGTTTTCACTAAACTTCATTAGTGAAGGTTTTCCTCCAAAACACCAAAACAAGGTTAACTGTGTTTCCCAATATCAGTGTGACTAAATGTTGGCCATAGGCAGGTGGGAGGGAGTGATGCTCGGTCCTCCCAGGCTGTCCCCAATTCTCTGCACCTCCTTCGTCTACTCTGTCTTTTATTCTCTGTTCACCATTAAAGAATTAGGTGGCTCTTCAGCTGGTAACAGGACAGGCAGGGAAGAGCCTGAGTTTCTCAAACACGTACAGAGCCAGGTCCCGCAAAATTGCGCTGGCATGTGATATACAGAAGAAATTAACTTCGTGATTTTTTTGAGTCACCAAGATGTACAGACTCCTTTTGCTCTGGTTAGTGTTGTACTTAAAAGGAAAAGCTCGTGAGTCATCACCTTTGATTTTATTTTTGAATTCCTATTAGTCTCTTTTGTCTTCTGCTGTATAAATTTCCCCTTTTGCTGAACAATTTGTAAATTTTCATAGATCCCTTTCTTAGGACTTTTAATTTTTTTTTTTTGCAGTTTTTGGCCAGGGCTGGATTTGAACTCTCCACCTCCAGCATATGGGCCTGGCGCCCTACTGCTTTGAACCACAGATGCTGCCTGGGGATTTTACATTTTTATATATTTTTATATTTAATCTTATTTCTAAATACATTATCCAAAGAATAAAATAGAATAAAACATTACATATATAATTTCCTAGGTCTTATTTGAAAATGTTTGTTTAGATGTATTTTACAGACTAATTTTGAAACCTAAAATATGCAGCACTCAGTTTTAGGTGTATGACCTGAAATTCAGGATCTTTCCAATACGGGTAGATACAAACTTGTTTTACCTTTAATTTTATTTTGTTGTGCCTTTTTTTTGCCTTAATCTCCATTTTTCTTTGTCCTTTTGCTTTATAAATTATTTTTCCTCCTCTGAAATACATTCTTGAGGAGAAAAAAATTCCAGGAGAGCCATTTGTTATCAACTCTTCTCCTCCAAATCGTTTTAGATAATGTAGTACTCAACTTCTCTCCTAAAATTTGAATCTTTTTTTTCTTTATTTTCATAACTTAATAAAAAGTAAAGTTTGTTTGAAAATGCAATATTTGGGGTAGAATTTAGAGGTTAGAAAACACTGCTATGTAAGGACAGGCTTCTTAGTAATTGGCTCAAAATGAAATTAAAAGTATTCATTAGGCTATAATTTTTAATAACACATTTTTCTCTTTAATCCCAGTAACCCTTCGACTGAGAGACCTTATAAATTTTTAATAGAATATAGTAACTGAATATAAACTAAGAAATATTTCTCTATTTTGATTATTAGACCTCTTCATTATGCTTACTGTACTATATTTCTTGTGTCAGTAAATAATATAAAAAAGCAAAAAGAAAAACCTATGAATTATTTTTCAATTAAGCACAGTGGTGGTAAACAAACCTTATGAGAGTGGGTGACTCCTAAAAGTTATGCCCTTTTAAAATTATTATGGTGAATGGACTGCACAGTGAGAAATGTTTATGGGTGGTGTCTGTGGCTCAAAGGAGTAGGGTGCCAACCCCACATACCAGAGGTGGCGGTTTCAAACCCAGCCCTGTCCAAAAAAAAAAAGAAGAAAATAAAATAAAAGAAAGAAATGTTCATGTAATATAAGCAAACTTATTTTGACAATTTGTTAAAAATAAATGAAAATTAGATTATCAGATATGTAGCATGTGAAGTATTATCATAAATATATCTAAATATCTAAATGGTTCAACATATTTTTGAATATGTTCTGAAAAGAACATTTAGAGATGTTTCTCTCTGACTTTTCACCATTCATTCTTTTTTTTTTTTTTTTTTTTTTGTTCTTGGTCTTATTTGGATAATGGAAGCACTGATTATACTATTTGATATCCTATAATCTATAATGTTTTATAAGATTATTATCTGTGATTTTAAGCTATTCACTGCAAAATTCCACATGGCACTTTATATGTCATTTGTTTTAAAGTTTGTATTTTGAAATAATACATGCTTTTGACAGGTTGCAAAATGTTTACAAGTCCTTACTGGGCAACAGGATCCTTTGCATTGTGTCAGTTAGTTATTTTCTAATATTCTTAAACTGTGTTGATAACTTTGAACCAGCAATCAATGCTTTGATACTTTCCCAAGTGAGTGAAAAACATAGGTGTCTAGAAATATTGGACAAATATGTTGATAGCCTTTATATTCATGATAGCAAAATGCTAAAAAACCCAAACATTTCTTCAGAAAGGACTCAACGTGCTGTGGTACATTTATACAATGCAGCACTAGTCAATATGAACAAACTCTCTATTGATAGATGTAACAGCTTGAATACATCTCATAAATATTATTAAAGTATCAATGTAAAATATTATAAGTCTTTGTCAGTGTCTTCAAATTGGCAATAGTATTTACGCCACGGAAATTGGCAAACTGCAAATCAGGGCTTCCATTCTTCCCTCCAGTCCTCCAAACTTTTTGGCTATTAGGCATTTACTAGCGCACGCCTGTTTATTAGCTCATTTAGCTTGTTAGCAGTAGACCTCAGATCTAAACCAAAGGTTGACAAACTGTAAACAGTTAGTAAATGTTTTGGATTCTTCAGACCATACAGTCTCTGTTGCAATTACTCAACTGCCTTTGCAGAGAGAAAGCTTAGATAATAGTGAAACTAATATATGTGGCTATGTTTAATTCGACTTTACTTACTCAAATGGGCAGCTGGCTAGAATTGGCCTGTGGGCCACAGTTTGCTGACTCCTGATCAGAGCTAAAGGCAATCCCGACTCTTAAGTCTGCTTGCTCAACCACTATGCCAGTGGTTTGCACCCTACCTAACCAACATTGAAACCACTCAAGAAGATTCTGTATAATTATTAATGACCAGTTCCCATTCCAGACCAATGAGCTCAGATCTCTGTGAGAGGGTCAGGGTCTCAGGACTTCTTTAAGGCTCCAGGGTGACTACATGTGCAGTTAGTTTTGTTAGTGGCGGCTCTGCATCTCATCACCTCTCATCACGCAGGACAGTCTGTTTCATCTGTCTGGATGAAAGAGTGAGTCGAGCTGATGGAAGCAAAGGGGATGCACCTTGAGTAGGGCTGCACTGGCTCTCTCCAGGCTCTCAACACTGACCAGCGATGGTGCTGGCGAAGGGACAGAGAGACAGGGCTCCAAGGGGGGTGGGAGAGAGGCCTGGGCTGCTGGATCAGGAGTCTGCAGGGCCCACAGGAACATCAGCTGTTGGACCAGCACTTGGCAGTTCCTGCCAAGAAAGGGAAAAGAACGCGGGTGTGAGGTGATCTGGGTAGCTGGTGACCAATAGAATAGGAGAAGGAGACGAGGAAGGGGGGCAGAGAGACCAAAGAAGGAGTTACAGGTAATTTCAGACAGAGAGAAAGTGCATGTTTATACCTTCGCACTGCGCCCGCACCTCCATCTCTCTCTCATGACTGGGACCCACTTCCAACTCTCTTTGGAAATGCTCCAAGCTTTCTCTTTGCTCTTAAAGAAAATGTCACTTTGTTAGTTAAAGCTGTGGAGTGACTTCCTGCTGCCCGAGCTGGTCCGGTCCTACTTTTAGTTTCTTCTCCCTGTCACAGTGTGATTTGTGCTGTGCTTCCATTGATCTTTCCAGTTCTGCCAAGTAATCACACCAGGTCAGCTGTGGTTGGGGAACCGAGACCCCTGACCCCCAATAATACTTATTTGCATCTTCTCACATAATGCAACAGAGAACTTTTTATTTTCACAAGGACACTAAATTTGTGCATGTTGAAATTGAGATGTCAGGGTCCAGGACTGGCCAGGTCTCCGGCCCAGTTTAATTAGGTTCCGGACGCAGACCACTAAGCTACCTTGCTCAGGAACAATTTCTCTTAGGTGCCTGAAGGCGGTCTACTTTAGCAGGAGAGAGAGAGAGTCTTTGAGAGTAACGTAGTCTTAAAATAGATAGATCTTAGTCTTTAGTAGAGGTTGGTGATCTTCTGCAGGCAGGAGAGGAGACAGAGTCAGAGTAAGGGGTCCGTGATAGAATGCACATGCTCCCGACGGCCTTCTCCTCCCACCTAATATAAGGCTGATCTTGTGCTTCTCAACACCACAGGTGTAGAGACTGCCAATTCACCACTGCTCTCATCTCGCGAGCTCTCGTGCTTATTGGGAGAGCTAAATCCCTGTCCTTTTCCACCAAGGTGTTCCATTATTGAGCTATCCAGGTATTTCTTATAACTCTCACTCCTCCCAGCCATAGACTATATAGGCTGCTACACTGAGATACCGTCTATCTAGATATCTGATTACAAAATTGTGCTTAAATTCCTTAAAGCTGTAATTTGCTAAGTGTGTGCTGTAAGTTTATAGCACCTATTATGGAAACAAAAAGCCTTCCTAAAATATTGTTTCTCACATCTAGAAAGCTCAATAGACAAAAAAAATCTACATAGTTTCATGTGATGATACAAATAAAGCTGTTTTCAGGCTCACTGTGTTGGGAAAGTTGAACAATCTTTATCTTTCCTGTTACTTCATCTAGATCTCCCTTCCCATTTCTTTTACTTTTTTGAGACTGAGTTTCAGTTTGTCACCCTCGGTAGAGTGCTGTGGAGTCATAGCTCACAACAATCTCAGACCCTTGCGCTCGAGTGATTCTCTTCCTGAGAAGCTGGGACTGCAGGTGCCCACCACAATGCCCAGCTATTTTTTAGAGACAAGGTCTGTCTTGTTCAGGCTGGTTTTGAACCTGTGAACTCAGGCAAGCCATCCACCTTTGCCTCCCGGAGAGCTGGGATTATAGATGTGAACCACGGCACCTGCCCCCATACCATTTTTGTCTTTTGTGTTCCTGATTCTTTATTTTTTAGCCAACTTTTGGGACCAGGGCAATTATTAAGCTCCTTGTGAAGGGTGATAACCTATTGACATTGGTTGTTTAGATTACATTGTGGTTTTAACTTTTTCAAAAATAAAACTGGTATAATGACTTATTCCTAGTCATTTTGCTTTGCTTGTTGCAAATCTAGGCAAATTAGCATCTCTTACTGCTTTGTGTGGGATTCCCTCAAATTTGTATTCAGTGGGGTAAAATGACAGCTGTGAGAGCTGGACATTTCTGCCTCTCTCCTGTTCGCCCTTGCAAGCAGTCTTGGTAAATTAGTGTTTGGGGTCAGCAGAATGCTAACCAGAAACTGACGGCTCACAGTGGCTCATCTGAAGGAATTTGCACAAGTGAGAATTGTCACTGGTGACAAGATAGGAAAGTTATCCCTAGAATTTGCTACATAACTAACACTTTGTCACATACATGCCTATATGATGCCAAACTTCTTAATACAAACTGAAAATTATCGTCAAATACTTCATATTTCCATGATAAACACACACACACACCCTGTGAAATGACTGTGGATCACGTCCACATCGTAAAATAAAAAGTCAGATTAGTAAGGCTGTTAGATAACGAGTGTAATGTCATCTCTGGATTGAGCTACTAACTAAACTAATAGGTTATGAAAAGAACATCTTACAGATCTGTTGGTTCATTTCCATTCTGTTTGAGTACATTGTATTTTTTTTTTTTTGTATAGACAGAGTCTCACTCTATCGCCCTCGGTAGAGTTCTATGGCATCACAGCTCACAGCAACCTCCAGCCCTTGGGCTTAGGTGATTCTCCTGCCTCAGCCTCCTGAGTAGCTGGAACTACAGGTACCCACCACAATGCCCGGCTATTTTTTGATGCAGTTTGGCCGGGGCCAGGTTTGAACCCACCACTCTTGGTATGTGGGGCCGGCGCCCTACTCACTGAGCCACAGGTGCCGCCTGAGTACATCGTATTCTTGAAGCGGAGGTGTTAAGATGGTTGCAGTATCATCTACATACAGTGAAGTACAAACATGTTAAATGTGTTACTTGGTTCCACCCACATAATCACTACTCAGGTGAAAGTAAAGAACATGACCACCACACAACAACTCTGCTCGCCCCCTTTTCTGTCAGTACTTTACAAAGGCAACCATTATTCTGGGTTAGGGTTAGGGTTATTCTGATTTTAACATCATCAATGTTTGTCTTGATTTTTTCCCTAAATAATTGGAATTTTATGTTATGGACTCATTGTTGGTTGGCATTTTGTGTCTACGATGTTTATCCATCCACATTTTTGTATACAGCTTTGACTAATTCTCTTTCTTTATTAATTTTTATTCAGTAATAATGTAGGGATACATGGCACACATAAATGTGTGAGGTAAAAAGTCCCACATGACATGAAATCTACCCTCAAATTTTTAAGTGTGCAATATGGTATTGTTAACCCTGCCACATTTTTGTATGTAGAATGTCTAGGGTTTTTTTCATTTGGAATAACTGAATGTTAATTCTCTACCCAAGGAACAGGAGGTCCCCATGTTTCCTCCCACCTTTCTTGACGATCACCTTTCTACTTTGTGCTTCTGAGTTTGACTACGTTGGATAACTTATTAGTGGCATCGGGCAGTATTTGCCTTTCTGCAACTGGCTTATTTTACATACTGTGGTGTTCTCAAGCTTCATCCACACTGTGGATGTTGATCGTAAGATGTGAATTCCATCATTTTTAAGGATAAATAATCTGTTATATAGATACCCTATACTGTCTTTATCCATTTATCTGTCAATGAACATTTAGATTTTTTTAACCACTTGGCTATTGTGAAGTTGCTGTAATGAACGGGTAGGGGCAATATCTCTCTGATCTCAATCTCAATTCTTTTGAATAAATACCTAGATGTCAGATTGCCAGGTCAATTTTTTGAGGAACTTTTGTAGCATTTTTCCGTAGTGGCTGCACCATTGTAAATTCCTGCCAACAGTGCCTAGGATTCAGATTTCTCTACATCCTCCCCGACACTTGTTAGTTTTTTTTGGTTATTTCATAATGACCATTTTTACAGGTATGAAGTAATTGTGGGTTTGATTTGCGTTTTCTTAATAATTAGTGATGTTGAGTACCTTTTCATATACCTGTTGACCATTTTTGTATGTCTTCTTTGAAGAAATGCCTATTCATGTCCTTGCCCAATTTTAAACACTAGATTATTTATTTTCTTGCCATTGAGTTCTAAGAGTTCCTTGTGGTTTTTGGATATTCACTCCTTATTGGATATATGGTTTGAAACTATTTTATCAAGGTTGTACATTGTCTTTTTAAAAAATTGGATTCATATGAGAATACATATGGTTGGTCTACCAGTTTCAACGTAGCACTGAGTACCTGGGATGCTCGATTTTCCATTCTTGAGATACTTTACTTAGGAGAGTGTTCCCCAAATACGTCCAGGTAAATATAAAAGATGCAAGTCTCCATATTTTTTATGGCTGAACCAGTATGCCATGGTATACGTATACTAGTACATGGTATACTAGTCCCACCCCAAATAGCCAACACAGTGTCATTGGGTTTTGACATGAATTTCATTGAATCTGTAGATTGCTTTGGGTAGGGTGGACATTTCAACAATATTAAGTCCTCCAATCCATGAATGTGGCTTCCCCCCCATTTATTTGTGTCTAGCTTTTTCAGCAGTGTTTTTCAGTGTACAAATCTTTTGTATCCTTGGTTAAGCATAGCTACTTTTGTTCTTTTCTGGTTACTATTTAATAATGAAATGTATTTTTTCATACCTCTATTTTCAGCCTGTGCATGTCCTTGAATCTAAAGTAGCTTGTAGAGAGTGGAGAGTGAATCTCTTCTTTTGTTAATACATTTAGACTCCCCTACTCAAAGGCAAAACATTAACACAGGCTCTAATTCTTCCCCTCTCCAAGGAGAATCTGGGAATTGAAGGTTTGTCCTGCTTGCTCTGCGCTGAGCAGCTGTGGGACTGGTTTCATACTTTCCTACTGTGTAGAAACTCCTTAACTGATACCTGGATTTCACAAAGGGAATTGGCTCCTGTGTTGTTGAATCCATATCTAAGGGAGCTCTGGGTCTTCCTGTTGCATCTGGCTGTTATCGCCTCACCTTGTTGATTCTTCTTGTTGACATACAGTATTTCATCACACAACCACATAAAGGTTTGTTTATTCATTCTGCTTTTGCCACAGGACAGAGGGACTGAGATGATATATTACTCCCCATGATTAATTAATAAATCACATTTCAATTGTATGTTTAGTAACTTACAATTTTAATTTCCATTTCTTTTGTCATTAATGGGCATGAGCATATTTCTATTATATTTAAGATCCAATTACATATGTATTTTTTATGACTTGTCAGTTCATGTCCCCTTTTATAGAGCTTTAGCATTTTTTGATAAATTTATATAATTACAAGTTAATTCTTTTGTAGGTTGTCTTACTTTTTAAAGTTTTCTTTTAGCTTTCCTTATGTTATTATTTTTTCACATTGATTTTTAAGCTCATATAATTTAATTATCAAATTCCTTTATGCCTTTTGGGATATATGTGACATCTGTGAAAGAACCCCTCTCTGCAAAGATTAAACGGAAAGGACACAACAGAAACTTTCTCATATTTTAATACAGAAATGTGGTTTTAATCTTTGGGTCTGAATGTTCATTTGTCTAGAATTTATTTGGTTTTAAAGAGTAAGATAGATTTTAGCATTTATATTTTTTCCAAGTAGCTATTGCTTTATCCAAATACCACTTACAGAACGATGCATCTTTTCTAGCTGATTTGGGATTTCAACTGTGTGTTATTTAAATATATTGAAGTGTATTTCTGAATAGCATATTTTTCCCCACTTTGTGCAAATGGCTTGGTATCCCACAACTGTGGAGCATTAGTGATCATAGCTTAGTATGTTTTAGCATCTGGTAGAGCTTGTTCCCCCACATTACCTCTCCAGAGTTTTTCTGGTGTATCATGTTTATCTATTTTTCACATACATTTAGAATTATCTTGTCTAGGTAAAATAAAAATTCCTAAGGCATTTTAACCTTGAATCTATTAAAATGCGAGACAACAAATTGACGAAAGTTTTAACATCTTTATGACAATGAGGTTCTCTATCCTTTCCACTTATTCAAGTATTTTATTCTGAAACTTTCTTAGATCTTGTTAATTTCCTATTAACTCCATTTCAAGTGTTTTATCTCTTTTTTCGGTATTTTTCTTTATTATTTCTTCTGCTTGACATTTGTGTTAAGGAAATCCATTGATTTTCTATTGAATTAATTTTGTTCCTAGATGCTCTACTAAATTCTCCTTCTTTACAGTAGTATATCTGTATTTGTTATCTTTTTTTGACTTTATGGTAGTTGTTTCATATAAAACTTTTACATCTTTAGGATATACATTTTTTTGCTCTTTAGCATGAATTATATTTCATGTCAGTGATAGTAATTTATCATTTTCTTTCTAATTATTATGCCAGGTGTTTATCTTTCCTTATCTGATTGTCCCATCTAGTATCTTTAGTTGAAAGCAAATCATATCATAAATAAAAATAAGCCCTCAAAGATGAATCTTGAGTCCAACAGAAATTAAAAGGCATTGTTATAGAATAGTTAGGATAAAAAATACAGCAAAACTGAGTATCAGACCCTTTCAGGTATAGCCAAACAGTGATTTGGAAGAAAAATCCAGAATATTTATATATATACGTATATATATAAGAATAGATTAAAATAAAAATAAAGTAATTGAGTAACCAACACAAAAACTTACAGGTAAGTAAAACAAATCTGAAGAAATTAGGCATAAGATAATGGAGTAGAAAAGAGAAAGAAACCTATTACATAAATACAGTAACTTATTTTTAAAAATTAATAATATAATAAATAAAATAATTAATGAAAATATACCTGAAATAGTGCTGAAAGTTAGGGCTTAAGTGGAAACTTCTGTCTTCCAGGCAGGCTTCTATATTCGACACATAGTAACTCATTAACTCCTGGCAAAAACCACTGTAGGTAAGACTTAATAAATTTCACTTTGCAATGGAGGAAACTGAGGACCAGAGAGATGAAGTAATTTCTTTGATGTTGAATGATCCATCAGAGGCAGCATTTGATTGCAAACCCAGGCAATCTGGCTCCTGAACTTCTGTGCTGTGCTATGATCTCTGGTCACTGAAACCCACGTGTCTTGCTCCTCCTACTGAGTAGAAAGAATGTCTGATCATTTAAACTATATTGATATAAAAATCACAAGGGAAAATGTTTTGATGTGCCTTGTGGGCATTTTTTGTAATCTGTTATATAATTGATCATTTGGGGGGTTGCTTCTGTTTATGATAAACAGATAAAATCCTACATGAAAACATAACATGCTTCAGAATCCCTGGTGAAGGTTTTGGAGCTTCCTTCTAACACAATTCTAGCGGCTGTGTATAACTCATGTGCATTTCGACATGAAAGAGTTATAGTTGAAGACATAATTTGGAGGGGTTAGCAGCCCTGTTCTAGTCCCAGGGAGACCTAGGAATGAGGAAACTATAAAAACTGTGAAGAAGTAATTCTAACGTGAAGTTTTCACTAAGGGAGTGGAGATCCAGAGTCTGTGGTGTAAAGTTTTTTCCTAGGAAGCTTTATGGTATAGCCATTGTGCCTTTAAATATAAATAACATGGGGGACAAAACAGTTGCTTGCTATCCTCTCTCCTATCTTCATGTTTCTTTTGTCACACTTTCATGTTCAGCTGTTTCTGTGCATCTTTTAACTCTGCACAGATATCACCTCTGCAGCCTCCCCGTCAGCAGGAGCTCAGGAGGCGGCTGGGTGATGGAAGGGGACGGTGAATTTTCCCCAAAGATGAGGAATGCACTCAGCATAAGCAGCACAAAATTGGCTACATTCAACATCAGGAGAATTGAAAAGAATATGCAATAACTTTGGTCTAAAAATAAAAATAATTTTCAAATTCCTCGAGCATTTTGAGAACAAAAAGAACACAACCAATATCGCAAACTCCTACTGTAAATGTGAATGCTGTTCATTATGTATCTTATTCATTTTGAGATTTTTATGCCTTAGGATAGAAGTATTATATTTTGCCATCCCCTCTTCTCAACTATGTTCCCTTTACTTTTTATTTCTTATGCATTTTCATTTTGTTTTGTTGAATCTTGAGAAGATAGATGTTAACTGAAGGTTTGCCACCACCGGATTGAGATAATGTGAAGTTTTTGAGCACTTTGACAAGAAATTTTTTCAAAGAGAAATTGCAGTTTAGTACATATGCCTTTCATTTAACACAATAACATAACGAGGTCAGTCGAGGCACACGCCTGAGATGTTGAGGGTTCCGTTCCAGACTACTACAATCCAGCGAATAGTGCAATGTCCTGAGTTTTACCATTATTTTTTGTTTCCTGATGCATACAAAAATTATGTTCTCATGACACTTTAGAACATTGAATGAACAATACTATTATTTCTAAAAAATGTATGTACCTTAATTAAAATACTTTATAGCTAAATGATTACACTGATTATCTGAGCCTTCAGGGATTCATAATCTTTTTGCTGGTGGAGGCCCAGACCCATCAGAGGAGTAACTGTGGAAGCTATGGCCTCACAACAATGCATTTCGGAAGTAATAAGGCTTTAGAATAAAAATTGCTTCTTTGTCCCTTAGCTGTATAGTGGATGTTGCCCTGGCAGGCATGGAGACATGAATCTCCCCATCCTTCTCCACCAGAGCTCTTGGTTGGTCACGTGCATTGTCCCTAAGCAGAAATATTTTGAAAGGAATAGTTTTTTTCTGAACAGTAGTTCTCAAAAATAAGCTTAAAGTATCGAGTAAGTCATGCTGTAAATAAATGCACTGTCAACCAGGCTTTATTGTTTCACTTACAGAACACAGTAGATTTAGCATCTTCCTTAAGGACCCTAAGTCCTTGGGATGTGGTAAATGAGCATTAGCTTCAGCCTCAATTCATCAGGTGGATTAGGCCTAATAAGAGAGTCAGCATATACTGTGAGGCTTTGAAGCCAGGCATGGATTTCTCTCTAGCCATGAAAAGTCCTAGACGGCACCTCTTCTCACAGAAGGCAGTTTCACCGACATTGTAGTTTGCTAATTGTCTTGGCTACATCTGCTGGTAACTTGCTACAGCTGGTCTTTATCAGTGCTTACTGGTTCACCTCGAACCTCCATATTTTGGAAGTGGCTCATCTCCTTAAACCTCACAAGCCACAGTCTGCTATCTTCAAATGTTTCTTCTACAGCTTCCTCACCTTTCTCAGCCTTCACATAATTAAAGAGAAATAGGGCCTTGCTCCAAATTAGGTGTTGGCTTAAGGAGAGGGGAGTTTGATCTTCTATCCACATTACTAAAACCTTCTATGAGCAATAAGTCTATTTCACCTTCATATCATTCATGTGTTTCACCAGAGTGGCACTTCCAATTTTCTTTAAGAATTTTGTCTTAGCTCTCACATCTTGGCTAAGCATCTGATGCAAGCAATGCAGCTTTGGACCCACCCCAGCTTTTCACAAGCCTTCCTCATTAAGCTGAATTACTTCTAGGTTTCAATTTCAAGTGAGAGACATGTAACTATTCCTTTCGAATGCTTACAGGCAAGTGTGGGGTTATTAAATGACCTAATTTCTTATTTTTGTATCTCAGTGAATAGGGAGGTTGCAGGAGAGTTAGAAAAACAGAAGTCTGGCTGATGGGTGGTGCGATCAGACCACACATAACATTTATCCCTTAAATTTGTTGTCTTACGGGGATAAGTTAGTGCCCCCAAACAAGTGCAATTATAACTGATCAGAGATCATCATTATAATAAAAGTGCCTAAATGTGACAGATACAGAGTGAGCATGACTAGGGTTCCAATCAACTTGGCTGAGGCAGGATTGCTACGAACTTTCAATTTGCAAAAAAGGCCATATCTGGGAATAGCAATAAGATGAAATGTGCTTGTATGTTACCCTAACGGTCTTTTACTGCACATTATAGCGATTTAGAATGGGAACTGAATGGTGTGAAGTATTTTTTATTTTAGCAAATACATGTGAATCAGTTGGTCCTAAATTTTTAAAAGATGACGGGAGAAAATTTATCATGAGGGATTTGTTTTTTACATACATAATTGTAACTTCATAGCTTTTTGGACCCCTGATTATTATAAGAAATACTCTGAACTTTTAGTTTTGCTAGAGGCCTAGAGGCCTAATTTTTACTAGAGGCCTAACATACACCTTATTTCACACACAGAGCAAGAGAGGCAACTTGATTTATTGCAAATGCATCAAAAATGAGAACACAAATATAAAATATATTTTAAATTAGTGACAAAATTTTCTTAGAGAAACAAACCAATCAGTAGGATATTTGCTAACATACTAATCTAAGCAATAGAATTCATGGTAGTTGAGATTTCTATTCCTCTGCTTTTCAGTATTTTCCTTGTTTTGCACAGAGGAATTTGATTGCTTTTCAAATTGACACACACATACCCGTCCTCTCACGAGAAAGACAAAAGTAGAGAATCCTGCCACTTAGACTACCATGGCTGAATTTGAATCACCCAAAGAGAAATTATTTCCTTCCATGAATATTTACAGGGCACCCGTGATATGCTCGGTTCTGTTCTAAGTGCTTGATATATAGCTGTGAACATAACAGACAAAATCACTGATTTCATCGATACTTCATTCAAGTGTTGGCAGGGAGAGAATGAATAATGTATTAGGTGATGATAAGTGAGAAAATAAAGCAGATGAGAGAAGACACGCCGGAGATGGGGATAGAGTGAGCAGTGGGTGGAGCAGGGGCTCTCAGACAGGTGCGGGGCCCGGATTTGAATGAATTCCGGAGAGAATGACGCAGCACTTTGTGTGTGTGTATGTCTGTATGTGTATGGGCACTTGTAGGTAGGAGGACAGGGGGGCTAAATTAGACTGAGCAGGAAAGATTGTGGGAAAAGAAGACTCAAGGAAGTAGCCAGGTCCAGATTCTGTAGTGACACAGGCAGGCATTTTTTATTAAGGTTTTGAGAGGTTAGTGAAATAAGGCTTTATAAAAATATAAAAACAATCCCTCCTGGCACAGGAGTAGATGTGGGCAACAGTGTCAGAAGAGATGGTGGTAGCTTATACAGGGAGCCACAGTGGAGGGGAGAAGTGGTGAGATGTTGATATTCAGAGCAAATATTCCTGGTTTGAGGATCTGAGAGAACCTTCTCAGCTTGAAATTAAAAGTTTTAGTTTGCTAACTGCTTGTCCAATGCCAGCTGACGTCCCTGGGTCCTTGGTGTTTAAAAGCAGAGTTTCCGACAGGTCAGATGGAAGGATTTAGTCTAACCGATATGCAAAGTAGATACAGCTGGAACCACTTTCATCTGAAGGTTTGTTTCCAGGACTTTCTCTCTCACACACCTATTTTTCCCTTTAAAACTGCTTTTTTTCCATGTGACGGCTCTGAATCATCATCAAGAGAAGTTACCATGAGGACAGCCTAAGATAAATGCCAAAGCAGGGCCAAGATGCTTATTTCTTAGGCTGGAGCTTAGCCACAGTGGCAGAATTCTATCATAGAGGTTTATATTTAATTTAAAACAAATGACTGACAAAACACAATTATCTGCTCTCACAGACAAAAATATTCACTTATAATATTATTGAATCATTTTAACAAAATAGGTTCTAAAAATAGGATCTATATTTTCAAAAAATGGACGAGTTTTTAGTTGGAATTCTATAGGATGGCAGCACTCATATTGTCTCCATTGAACTTAAATGAATGGTTCTTTCAGGAAATACAGTTTAATAATGAAGTCAACTAAATGAATTTTGAAGGACAGGGCAAAAATAGCTCTCCTACTTAAGGTGTGAAACATTTGCCATTTCCCCTCCCCACCCACATTTTTGTTTTTTGCTATTCTGGGTGCATATTATTATCATGAATGCCATCACTCTTCTGCAGTTCCATTTCAGAAGAAAGTACTTGAGTGACTATTTACAAAGCAGAAATTAAAATGACTCACATGCTTGTTTGCATTTTCCTCAAGAGAAAAATTACCAAGAGTTGGGCTGGCTTTTTTTAGTGTCTAACTTTTTGCTCCCATGATGATTATCATAGGAAATGGTGAATGTAATCTACATTCAAATTGTTTGTATGTGTAGTTCAGAATTTCAGGCTGATAATCGGCAATGAAAATCAAAAGAGATGATTTGGCATCTGAAAAGTTCTTTGCCTAAAAGGAAAAAGGAGTAGCATTTCTCTAATGTTGTTCCCTTTTCTTTTTTGTTACAAAAATGGTAGGGCGGGTGGCACCTGTGGCTAAGTGGTAGGGCACTGGCCCCATATACCAAGGGTGGCTGGTTCAAACCAGGCCCCGGCCAAACTGCAATAAAAACAGCCAGGCGTTGTGGCGGGTGCCTGTAGTCCCAGCTACTCAGGAGGATGAGGCAAGAGGATCGCCTAAGCCCAGGAGTTGGAGGTCGTTGTGTGAGGCCACGGCACTCTACCAAGGGCAAGAAAGTGAGACTCTGTATTTAAAAAAAAAAAAAAAAAAGACAAAAAAATGGTATGGTTATACTTTACAGAATTTCTTGTATGTATCTTGTATTTTATGCTCATTAATTTGTGCAAATTAAATGGGGCTCTTTTTCTTTTTATTAGAGGACACTCATGATTAGTTTTAGTAGAATAGAGTTTTTTTTTTTTTTTTAATATAATAGACCTTTAGTCAGAAAGAACAGAGGGAAAGGCAAGATATTTATCAGAAGATAATCATCAGGGTGATTAAAAAGACACTCTCCAACCAGGTGTCTTCACTCTGACACCACCTTCCTCTCTCTTTTCCCTTGGCTGTTCCTCTACAGCAGCCCGTGATTAATGACCACAGAACTGCTTCATCCCCCCAGTCTGGTTCACTTCAGGTGGCACAAAAAGCTCCTCCCGATTCCATCTGAGGGGCTCACTTAGCATTTTTTCCCATCCAGACTGCATTGAATATACATTGACTCAACTATCAGTTAGCAAAGAATGTTCTGAAACTCTGTGCGTAGCAGTTTATCGACAGTGGCACCAATGATTCTCTGCTTGGTTTCTTGCTCTGAGGACATTCTCGGTATTGATTCCCAACATTTGTGGTTTTTTCTTTTCTTTTTTTTTTTTTGAGACAGCACCTCAAGCTGTCACCCTGGATAGAGTACTGTGGCATCACAGCTCACAGCAACCTCCAATTCCTGGGCTCAAGCCATTCTCCTGCCTCTGCCTCCTGAGTGGCTGGGACTATAGGCTCCCGCCACAACACCCGGCCATTTTTTGGTTGCAGCCTGTTGTTTGGCAGGCCTGGACTGGATTGGAACCCGCCAGCTCAGGTGTATGTGGCTTGTGCCTTAGCCACTTGAGCCACAGGCACCGGGCCCATTTGGGGGTTTTAACAATCATTGAATGTTATTTGATACAGGCAGAAAATAACTTCACTTTGCCGTCACAATCTTCAGTATTTAGCTGGATTGTCTAAGCTTGACTGTGGGCATTACTGCCACGATGGCAGCATCAAAACCAGTATTTTTGTCTTTCCGTGTTTGTCTGGTGTCTGTCATGTGTCAGGTGCTGGCACAGTGGAACCGTGAGTGAAACCGCTCATGCCCACATTTCAGAGAATCCTGCCATTTACTCTCACACTGTTACGTGACAGTGAGTACTCTGCAACCCTAAACTTTTACAAATAGCTTTCCTTGTTCTTATAGAGTTATTTTCCCCTTAGATGTCTAGAATAGGTTGGAATCCTCTGATCATGGTTATCCTTAGATCAATAACATTTACTTAGCTTAGCTAACAGGAAAACACAGATCATATAATGTGGCTTTTCAGGAGAATAAGCCCCCCAGAGGAGGCTCTGAGCAGCCCAATGTCAACGGAAGACCCCCTCCAACCAACGCTTCTGGAGATCAACAAATGTTTTTATCACAAACAAAGGGATTTACTCGGTGTTTTAGATATCGTTCCATCAATCTTCTTGCACAGATAAATAGAAGTTTTTCTATTTTGGCATTTTGGGGGCAGTAATAATGGAAAAAAAATTCATTCAATTAGGTCATAAGAGAAAACATCACTCAAATAATGAGGTAAAGACAGTCAAGTATCCGCTGTCATCAAGGAAAATCTGCACACTTTGAAATGCAACAGTAAATCTATTTTCAGAAAATGAAACTGCCCCTTGAGTTCATTCATTTCTTCATTACTTATCTGCAGTATTTCCATCCACTCCTAACAGTCCTTAATACTATTAATCCAGCACCATAATAATAATTAATACCCAGAATCTCAAAATCGGAGACAAATTTCAGATGACAGAAGATGATAAAACAACATAAACAAGAGAAGACAATTGTGGAAAAACAGTTTTTCAGCATTACCAAAGGACTTCAGTTGAAATCTGGGCTCGGTTTCCCCGGACTGTGTGCCTGGATTAAATACTCCGTATGTGCCCTCTCCATTTTATATCACACGGCGGTAAAAATCCGCCAGAGAACATCAGACAAATTCCATCTTGGTACTCCAATACATGGCATGGTATCTAATATAAAATAAGGTTTTCCTGAATGAAGAAATGAATATACCAGGTCAGACGATGAAGTTCACAAACTTGTCCTAGAAAATGTGCTGCGTACTTCATTGCTGAATATCCCTGTGATCCCCTTCACGGCAGTCCCTTGAGAAGCGATGCACCAATAAATAAATAAATAAATGAAAATAAATAAAATAAATAAATAAGAAGCTGTGCACCAATGCCAGAGCCTTGTCCACCCTTTGAAGCACTTTTTCTAGGCTCGGTTTATGAACTTAATTGTCAGGCTTCCTACCATGTCATTGCAGGAGGTCATTCCAGAAAGAGTTCTTAAACTGCTTTGAAGGATGGATGGAGAAGCGCCGGTGTGATGCACAGCTTCCTGAGGGTGTACTTCCAAGGTCACGGTTATGGTATTCAGCAATGAGCTACGTATTCTTTTAATTTCTCTGGGACGAGTTTGAGAACTTAATTGTCCAACCTTGCTGTAAACTTGTACTCCACTGAAATGAGCCACATCATAGATTGCAGCGTGGAGGTATAATAATAAAATCACCCATGATCATTTGCAAACACTGCTCCTTCTCCAGGGAAGTTTCATTTAGTTCATTTCCACTTAACACAGTGTTGGTATCAATTGTTCAGAGAAGGGTTTCCAATTTCCTGTGAGCACCGATGATGTTGATGGATCAACAAGAGATCAACCTGAGAAAGTCCAATCCACTTTCTCAATAGACGTCATTACTACACTCAATTCCACAGGTTTGCTCTGGCCATAGACAAGTGTAATTTAAGAAATTCAAACATTGAATGTAAATTATTTTTGAATTATCTACCATTTTGGTTTATCTACATCTCCATTTATGTAGATAACTTAGACTTGGCATTTTATATTCCTGGTTATAGTCTGAGGACTTAAGTGAGATTATGTTTAAATGTTGTCACTACCCCTGGAAACAGAATTAAATGCTACATTGTTTTTCCTTCCCTGAACTGAACAAATTTTAATTCTCTTGGCGATTTACAAGTTATTATGTAACAGCAACAGTTCTATATTGTCAAAAAGCAATCTCAACAATTACGTATAAAAAACAATGCACAAAATAAAAAGCTCAGGAGCTTGTGTGTTTTTTTTTAGTTCAGGCTCTTCTTATGATGTTTAAATTTCTTTGACTAGGGTTGCAAAATTAGCCCCCACTTAAAGTGGTCCACAGCTTCTTGGAAATCACAACTTTAAGCAAAATAAGCGAAACAAAGTGCAGTGGGTCCTCCAATGATGTTGCTTCCTTGAGCATTGTTTTGTTATAATGTTGATGAGGAAAAAATTGTTGTGTATTATTTTGCTTAAAGTTACAGTTTCCAAGAACTGATTGATGCCATTAAATGAAGACTTACTGTATATAATAAATAACTTTCGATTATGTTGTTTTTGGAAAGGACTATTGCTAATCAGTCTACGAGGCCATGAATTTTCCTTGTAGAAATGATCGATAAGTCACTATTTGCTAAAACAAACTGTCAGGGAAGCAGTCTGTTCCAACTCAAAATCTTCCTTATAACTTTTTAGACGTTTCTTTTAATTCAGTACAAAACACTATGTAATAAAGGAATGGGTTGTTTATACACTGATGCTGATGAGAATAAACAGATTGTGCTTTCATGGTTCAGGCACTCGGCCCTTTGCCTGCTTGCTCCCAGGTTAAAAGGAGAAAGGAAGGTTGGGTGTGCCCCGAAGTGCGAGTTCTAGCTTCAGTCATTCCCCTATGTCACTCCAGGAATGTGGGGCTCATTTGTAAAATGAACACATGCAATTAGACTTTTTAAAAGAGTTTTGTTAAAAAATAAGACATGAATTTACTTTCTTGAAGGGCCCAAACTCTGTTTTTTTGTCTTGCTCGGATCCCCTATTATTTCTTCTTAATTCTTCTTTCTCTTAATTCGTCAGCCTCATACTTCACGATGCCCCTCAGAACAGAAAGGCAGCCCTCGGCCCATGCACACACTTCGAGGCAGCATGCCGCCGCCGGTTCCTCTTAAATATGCTTACTTGCCCACTCACCCAAAGCATTGAAGGATTACTGAGGAAAAAGAATCATTTTGCTTTCTAGTATATCCAAAGAGCCCAGCATTTTGCCTGGAAAATAGGGGCTCTAAAATAAGTTTTGGATGATGAAAACGTGTCCAAGTTTCCTGCATCTGTAACCTCCCTGTGCAATGCTTTCCTTTGCCAAGAGTGCAGATCTCTGCTCAGCTGTAATATTATCTTAGCTCAGCAATGGGGAAGAACCTTCTTATGTAAATGCGTTGCTAGAAGCTAAGTAAGTGCATTGCTTAAAACTGAGAGCAGCAGCAACATCTATATCAAGGATATTTGCATGATGCCGATAAACAAAGGGGAAACTCTAATAAGAAAAAAGGGGTCTGAAGCAGGTCCCTGTAGAGACTTTTTTCCTTCTTAAACAATACCGAGAAAAATTATGAATGTTCCTCTGTAAGAACATGGCCTTTTTCCTCCAATATATCTGTAGCAAACACAATTAATTCTGGAACAATAGGTAGAATATTGCATATTATCTGTTCTAGGTGACCTAAAATTATTATTGAAATGTGATTAGTAAATTATTTTTAAAATATATAAATGAGAAAGTGTTTTTTCATATAAATAGTAAACAGGGGGAAACAACAAAACTTTTCAAGGAGGCTGGTGCTACCCAACAGCACGACTTTCTGCAAGGTGGTTTTTGACTCTAACACCAGCACAGAAGCTCGGCTGAGCAGCAATTGGAAGAGAACTCTTACAAATCAGAGCCACATATGTTTTTGTTTTTCAAATATTTTAAAAAATAATTGTTTCACTAAGGAATGTCCTAATGCCTGGATACTTCTAATCCCTGAATTTTTCAGTTTTGCTTCTTTCTTTTTTTTCTTTTCTTTCTTTTTTTTTTTTTTTTTCGAGACAGAACCTTAAGCTATCACCCTGGGTAGAGGGTTGTGGCATCACAGCTCATGACAACCTCCAACTCCTGGGCTCAAGAGATTCTCCTGCCTCCACCTCCCAAGGCGCCTGCCACAATGCCCAGCTATTTTTTGGTTGCAGCCGTCATTATTGTTTGGCGGGCCCAGGCTGGATTCGAACCTGCCAGTTCAGGTGTATGTGGCTGGTGCCGTAGCCACTTGAGCCACAGGCACCAAGCCTCAGTTTTCCTTCTTTACTTTCATTTTACTGTTCTCAGAATTTTTCTTGATTAAATAATTGGCAATAATTTTCAAAGGGATGCTCATTCTTCTAAATTTTTCATCTTCGTTTTCCAATTAGAATCATGTTTGTGATTTCTAGACAGGGACATGAATTGTGAATATAACTTTGAAGTAAATATACATTAAAATAATTTATTGTATAGACTATTTCTTTAAATGTGTCCCCATAATCTGATTCCCTCCGAAAGTCTCCACCTCCTAATGGTATCACATGTGAGGGTTAATGTTTTAACATATGGATTTAGGGGGGACACAAACATTCTGTCCATAGCAATGACAATTTGGTTAAGATGAGTTCGTAGATTCAACCCTATTTCTCTGGCTCTTTCTAAAGAAGACTCACAGGTCTTGTGGTTCCACAGAGTGCTCAAAAGGAAATACCCCTCTCCTCCCAACTTAAATTGAATTGAGTTTTTCTCTTATGTGGGTGTGTATTAGTTCTTCTACTGGCTTCATATTAGTATTGAGTACATTGGATATTTGCTTTTCCATTCTTGTGATACTTTACTAAGAAGAATGTGTTCCACCTCCATCCAGGTTAATACAAAAGGTATAAAGTCTTCATCTTTTTATGGCTGAATAGTGTTCCAGCGTGTACATACAGCACAGCTTGTTATCCCATTGCTGGCTTGGGGGGCATTCAGCTTGTTTCCAAATTTTGGTGATTGTAAATTGAGTTGTGATAAACAATCTAGTGCAAATGTCCTTATGATAAAAGGATTTTTTTTTCCTTTGGGGTAGAGGCCTACTAATGGGATTGTGGGGTCAAATTGAAGGTCTATTCCAAGTTCTTTGAGAAGTCTCCATACTTTTTCAAAGAGGTTGCATTAGTTTGCAGTCCCACCAGCAGCGTAAAATTGTTCCCCTCTCTCCACATCCATGCCAGCATCCGCAGCTTTGGGACTTTGTGATGGGGGCTGTCCTCACTGGGGTTAGGTCACATCTCAGGGTGGTTTTGATTTCTTTCCTGATGATGAGGGTCGATGAGCATTTTTTCACGTTTGTTGGCCATTCAGAACAGGCTGCTTTTTAATCACCCAGTCCATTGTCCTTTCTCAGTTTCGGGTTCGCCCTATGTGATGTATTTCATTGATGAAAGGCAAATTGACAATATAAATAAGTATGGTCTAATTGGAGTTGAGAAGGAGAGTGAAGACTAATGCTTTTTAAATTTAAATGATCTTAGGAATCACCTGGATAGTTTGCTGCTAATACAGAACTCTGGGTCCGGTAGTTCTTGATTTAGTCATTTTAGTAGATTTGGGCTGAGACTATTTGCATTTCTAGTAAGAGCTCAGGTTATGTTGATGCTTTCCGTAGTCTGGCCTAGTAACTTCCAAAGATTGCCGTCAGGTGCCAGGGTTAGTCTAAGAGGACGAGAGGTCACACAGCCTGTGTGTTAGTCCCTGCGCTGTTCTGGAGACCTGCCTGATCCTTTTCTCACAGACACAGGTTCTCTACTCTGTTTAGTATTCTTCCTTGGAAAGGAATATTTCTGAGATCCCACTATTGCCTAACTTTAATCAGCTCTGAAATGGGCTCTGGGTTACCACATAGAAGATTTCCCTCCTTGCAGTTACACAGAGTGCTCAAAAACAAAAAAATACAGGCTGCTATTGTAATATGAACTTATGCTTAGAAATCACAGAATTTTGTGCTAAGAAGGCTTCTCTGTTACTTGCTTGAATTTCACTACAGCACCTGGACTCATACCTGGGACACTTTGGGCCTTAAAAACCATCATTGTCAAACAAAAAGTAGGGTGACTGAACAAACAGTTTTAAGCACCGTGGTTGGATTGCTTTTCAGCCTTTCCCTATATAGATAGGACCGATAAGAAAATGCTTTCTCGTCTATTAATACGAACTTTTTGCACTTGCTTGGCTAAATGGTGCCACATTATTGCAGTGGTAAAGTTGAATGTGACTTGGGTAGCCCCACCTGTGCAGGGAGTATATTTTTCATATATGCACAGGAGCAAATTATGTTTAGCAAAGTGTTAAAATGTCTTTCCCTGTTAGCTTAGCCCTGTCAAAGAGTTTGAATTAGGCCATTTTTCAAATTTTAAAATGCATTGTATTCTCATTCCACACTGCTTGGGAACTTTTTGGAAATGCTTTTATAAGCATTGTCTTGTTTTTCCGTACACCACCCTTCAGAGGTGTATGCCCAAATAGGGTGTCCTCATTATCCGGGCACATAGATGTTAATTGGCTTTCTTCAGGTCATGGAGAAGCAGCGAAAGCTGGTGAGGGAACAAACCTTAGCTTGCTCTGTGGACACAGTGGCTGCCGCAAAACTAACCCTGTCTTTCTACTGTCTTGACACAAAATATCTTCTACCTGGGAGACTGACCATTAAGAAATGGGATGGGGGTCTCTTGAAGAATGTTTGCATGGATTACAGTAAGCAAAATTTAGGGTTAAGTAAAAGCCTATGATTTCGTAAAACATTAAAAAACATTTTTTAGAGTAAAAAAAGATTTCAGTAACTCTCAAATTATAGTGAAGTTGCTTAAAATTCCTTAAGTGCTCGGTTTAACATTTTCCATGTCCCTTTTATGTACCTAGGCTCGTGCACTCAGTGTGTCCTGAGTAATACTGGCAGGCCTTCGGTTACGGGGCTCTTGTGGTTCAACATGTCTTACTAAGTGTGCCCAAATCCTCAGGTCCTCACTGCCAGATTCTTTCACCCTGGCTACTTACTTGGATTGTTTATGTAGCTGGCAATTCTGTAAAGTGAGATAACGTCCAATAGGAATGAATTACATCGACCTGCAAAATTCTCTGTGGCTACAAAGAACAATCTTGCTCCCTGCTTGCTGGGAGTGTCAGTCCTCTTAAGCTCAGCCTTCTTCAGCTGCAGTGCGACCCTTTGCGTAGCCAGCTGGACCCATCACCTTGCACCAAGGACTGGGGTGAGGGAAACCAACAGAAATATGCTGGACTCCCACCTTTGCTAGGTAGAGTGCTGTGGCATCACAGCTCACAGGAACCTCAAACTCGTGGGCTTAAACTATTCTCTTGCCTCGACCTCCCAGGTAGCTGGGACTACAGGCACCCGCCCCAAAGTCAGCTTTTTTTTTTTTGACAGACAGGTCTCACTCTGGCTCAGGCTGGTCTTGAACTCTTGAGCTCAGGCAATCCACCTGCCTTGGACTCCTAAGTGCTAGGTTACAGGTGTGAGCCACCGTGACTTCTGTCTCTCTTCAATATAAATCATATTTAATTGGGGGGAAATTCTCATTGCTGTACTTAGTTTTTTTTATTTTTTTCTTTTTTCCCCCAATAGATCCTTCCAAAACTCTAGGATATTTCGTGAAAAAAAGTTTTATTTCAGCCACATTCTGATGTTCAATGAGTTAAAAGAGGCTTTTAAAACCACATACAGTGGGAGTCTCAGAAGTGCAAGGGATTCCGCCTGGGAACCAGGAATTCATGTGATCTGCTTCTGGGTCATCATTCTTTGGTGTCTGGTGGCAGCTGTGTCAGGAGTTCTAGGTCTGAGGCAGCTGTCACCAATGTCAATGTGACAGGCAGCTCTCACTCTTGCCTATTGGAGCTGGAGATGAACTCTGGCCTGGGCTAAGGCTATACGGGCCAACTAACATGGTATTTGGGGCAGTAAAACAGGATTATGCTCTTCTGTTATTGCCACTGTTGTCACAAGTCACCTGCAAGCAAGAGCTGAGAGGTGTGAATCCCTTCTCCTCTGTGTCACCAAACCTAAGGCCTTCTGCCTGGGGGTGTTTGTCAACTACCTGTCAAATATTAATAATGCAATCTAAGGCCTTATTCAAGGAGGCTTTCTTTATGTTACGGTTTAAAGTAAATCTGTCACTTACTAGCTGCACACTTGCTTGGTTGGTTTCTTTAGTCTTTTAGTGTCCTTATTTATAAAGGTGAAGCAATAATAATATCTTCCTCACAGAGTTGGGAAGCAATCAGGAGAAGCTGGTCGTTATTGGCACAAAAGTACTAAAACCTCATAAAAGCCCATTCCTAAAATATTCAAGAAAGAGAACATAATTCTTGATTTGTTCTAAAATGTTTATAGTAATTATTGGTCCAAATTTAGATTTATATGTTAGTATTTTAGGACCTTATTTTACAGCTTTAAGTCCATCACAGAATGCAAAACTCACCTTATGTTTAATGATTTTAAATGTGGGTGGTGCTTTCTTGTAGGCTGGCTGAAATTTAAATACTAGGCTAGATTTTCATCTCTCATAATGATCACCCATTCCTTGGCAACGTGAAAATCTTTCCCCTCCTTCAAGTAAACATCTCCCCTCCGCATTCACCACTTGCCCATAGCATAGTTAGCTCTGGGGCAAAAATGAACACAGGCTATCAGTTCAGTATCCGCGATATCTGGTGTTTTCATATAAACCATCTCTATAGGTGAAAGTGGCATATTTTGTGTGGGTCCTGAAGATCCCCTACATGGTCCTCCTTGTAAGGACATGTTTCCAAACTCTGCGTGTCTCTACTTAAATTTTGAGGTGTCCTGAAGAAATCTTCACTCCTAGATGGAGTCTGTCTCCTTACCCATCATATAGTTGTTCCATTTTATAGCACTCTTAAAAGGCACAATATCTTGCTATAATATCTATAATCAACATAGATAATGTCATTTACCCAAATTGCTGGCAATCCATTATGCCCTATAAGGGGAGTAAATGAGAGGCAAAGCCACACAGCTGCTGCTGAGTACTCCGGAGGACTCCGCACTGGTTAAGCGATGAATCTATACCAGCTTCCTGAATAATTTACTCCTATGTGCATTAAATTGGATGTAAAAGGAATTTTTAGAAAATGAAGACAAACCGTTTCTAGGAGTTGGTGATGATCTTAAAACTTTCATAATGCTAGTCTTTAAAAAAAAAAATAAGCAAGATTGCTTTTTTTGTCCTCTGGTCAGAGCTTTAGGTGATGTAAAAACATCAGCTTTAAAAACTCTTAAGAACAAGAACAACAAATCTATGATTATTGGAGTGAGCATAAAATTCAATTGAGTAGAAACAGGAAAACAGAGACTTCTGTAATTAGAAAAAAAAAATGTGAGTTGGCCACACTCACTTTGCTTAATTAAATATTTATTTTAACCTGTATCTTTAAAAAGATCATCTATTGTAAAAACTATAATAAAGAGAAGGAAGTCAATGTATAGTGTTATTAAAAATAATGAAGTAATTGAATTAGGGGCTGGCCCTAGTCCAAACTTGTTTTCAAAAGCTCATCTTTACTTCTGTTCCCAATTTCATTTCTTCCCTTTAAACAGCTTTTTGCTGTCCAGGTTCTTAATAATAATGTTCATGTTCTTCAAAACTCAGAGTTAGAGAGAGGCTTGAAAGTTCTTTGAGGATCTTCTTTCAAGTTTTGATTTAGAAAATTAGGCCAAATCCACCCAGCTGATATCCAAGACCGGTTGTCTAGTTATGGCAGGGCATAAGACTAACACTAATTTAATTCCTTAAAAAAAAAATTACACAGGGCATCAAACAAAGTCCTAGTCGGCACTGTGGCCGAGGTGTAGCTGCACTGTCCAGAGCACTTGTTTTCTTATGTACCTAATACCCTGGAGCCCTGGTTTCCCCATATGTCCTTTCCTGTTCTTTCATTCTCAAGGTGTTGCGTAACTAATAACAAGGAATAGGCAGTGAATAATATATATATAATATATATAATAATATATGTTAATATATATAATATATAATAATATATAATAATATTATAATAATATATATAATATATAATCCTGGCTTGGCGCCCATAGCACAGTGGTTACGGCACCGCCACATACACTGAGGCTGGCGGGTTTGAACCCAGCCCGGACCAGCTAAATAACAATGACAACTGCAACAAAAAATAGCCGGGTGTTGTGGCCGGTGCCTGTAGTTGCAGCTACTTGCAAGGCTGAGGCAAGAGAATCACTTAAGCCCAAGAGTTTGAGGTTGCTATGAGTTGTGATGCCAAGGCACTCTACTGAGGGTGTGAGGTGACATAGTGAGACTCTGTCTCCAAAACAACAACAACAACAAAAAGATATATATATACATACACACACACACATACATATATATAAAATCCCTCACAGAGTCAATATTTATATCTGAGTAAAGATTTCTGGAGATATAGATATTTAATGAAAAAAAAAGAGAATGCATCTCCCCTGCCATTTTAGGTAATTTGATAAGCCCACAGGGAATATTTTTTCAGTGGCAAATTGGTCAATAGCTCTCAATTCATGGCTATTGGGAAGATAACGACTCAGGCCACCGAGATGGCTGACGAGCTGTGCATTCAGCCGGCTTTATAAGAAAGGGTTACAGCTGTGCCCAGTAAACAAAGAACAATTATTCACATGGCTCCACTAAAACTGTGCAGTTTACTGTCCCTAATCACTGGCGCCTTTATTCTTTGTTAAAGATTGATTTATTCTCCTTACAAAAGATGAGACTTTCTAAGAGTCAAATATTGAGTGTGGAAAGACCTGAGTTAAAAAACATTATGGCAGTGAATTTAAATCCTACCGTAGCTCTAAGAGAGAATTGAAATCATCGTCCACTGCTCTGTCTCGCCTCTTATCTATTTCAATTTTATTTCCATACCATCATTTAAAGCATCAAAAAGTGATATTGCACAATTTCTTTATTCCCTTGACTCTATTTTCTGAACAATCGTCAGCTCATTGACAACTGGTATGAGCTTGATTTGCTGTTTATCTCCAGTTTCTGTTACAGCATCCAACACAGATTGGGAGTTGCTCCAAACTTTTCTTTTATTAAACTAATTACTTTGATAAATAATGAAAAAATATCATATATAACCCCTTAAGAGATCTGCCCTTCTTCCTTATGAAAGCTGTTCTGATTGTGGGTTGGCTTCTAATCCCTTATAATATACATTTTTTCTTTTTTGAGATAGAGTCTGACTATGTCACCCTTGGTAGAGTGCCGGGGCATCATAGCTCACAGCAACTGCAAACTCTTGGGCCCAACGGATTCTCTCACCTCAGCCTCCCAAGTAGCTATAGGGCACCTGCCACAATGTCTGGCTATTTTTTGGTTGTAGTTGTCATTGTTGTCTGGCAGTCCCAGGCTGGATTTGAACCTATTAGCTCCAGTGTATGTGACTGGCACCTTAGTCACTGAGCTTCAGGCACTGAGCCAATAACACACATTTTTAAAAGAGCAAATGTCTACTTAAATTGGAAATATCCCCATCCCCAATTCAACAGACATATCTAGTGATTCACTTGTTTTCACTCTCTGAATATAGATATACCAATTTATTTTAAAAAGGGAAAATATCTATTCTGATGTGATAAATAGAACAAAATATGATTGTGTGTTCTCAAGATAAAGGCAGGATTTATATCCTTCTTGTTCTTTGACTTTTCAAAAAAATAGATAAAATTCCCTTTTCCCCGTCAAAGTTCCTCTGACATTAGAGCGAAAAGGATACATCACATACCAACAGTACTCAGAGACATCTATATGAGATATTCTATACCATAAAAGTTCTGTGTATGATGACATATGAAAAAATAATCTATTTTTATAAAAGGTATAGGCTGAGGAAATTATATTCACAGAGTAATTAATTTTCTTAAAAATGAATTAGCAAAATTCAAATGCAAACACACACACACACACACACACACGTTACTCTTTCAAATCAGCTCATTTGTCTTTGGTTACCAGCAGCTCAGCTGACAACCAAAGGCAAAATTTCATCTTGACTTTAGCAAACTGCTTTTATTTGTAAGGGGAAAATAGTGATTGGGTTTAATTACAATAAAACTTTTGTTAAAAAGACACCAATAGCAACATGTTTAGCTCACGTTTGCATTCTTATAAGAAAAATGCAAAGTTTGGGGGGAAGTTAACATTAACAGGCCATTTTAAATCCTTAATTTGAAAATGTTTCTCTGAATAAATCTCACAATAAGAAATGGTATGGGGGGGAGGGGCAAGATGGTCCACTAGAAGCAGCTTCCGACACAGGCTTCTGCCCCAAAGAAAAGATAACCTCCAGAAACTGCCCAATTGAGCTGAAGACTGGGACCCCAGTGAGAGAGAGAGAAGTGATAACTGCAGGTCACCTCTGCTGAGGCAAGCTGCAACTCCAAGAAACCAAGCTTCAGGCAGAAAAACTGAACTAAAGGTTTGCGCCATTCTGACCTTCCAAGACACCCTTCCCCCCCTTACCTGATGCACTAGAAGCCTGACCTCTGCTGAAACTGAGGGAGGGGGACTTGAGCAGCACTCACACTCCCTATCTGCTTGACCAGGCACCCACCAGGTAAGAGACTCGGGGTCCTCCTGAGCCCCCACCAGCCCCCAGGCCAGAGACTCCTCCTGGAACCACAGGCCTCCACTCCACCCCAGCCAGGCCCACCATCCGCTGGGACCCCTGCTCAACTCTGATCCGTGCCCTACCGGACCTAGGCCTGCTGCCCGCAGCAGCCAGGAACTCTGTTGGGACCCCCGCGCACCCGGATTGGCACCCGGTAGGGCTTCAGCCGACCACGGGCAGCAGCCAGGAACTCCACAGGGACCACCAGGTACCCTGATTGGCACCCTGCCGGGCCTTGGCCCTCTGCCAAGTGGCCAGGTACTTTGCCAGGACTCCCTCGTGGTGCTGATCTGTGCCCTGCCCGGCCTCATCCCCGGTCTGCTGCAGCAAGGGACTCTTCTGGGACTCCTGTCTGGCTCCAATCCATGCCCCAGGCCCACCACCCACAGCTGCCAGGAACTCCACAGGGACCCCTGCGTGGCTCTGATTGGTGACCCCTGGGCCTTGGCCGGCAGCCAGCCACATCCAGAAACTCTACTGAGACTCCTGCATGACTCAGTCTGCTCTCCGTCGGGACCCCTGCCGGGCTCTGATCTGCACCCATCTGGACTTGGTCCTCCGCTCACAGCAGCCAGGGATTATGCTGGGCCTCAGCTTGCCATCTGCCATGGCTAGGAACTCCACCGGGACCCTGGCACAGGGCCTGTGCCTGCCACCCACACCAGCCAGGGACTCCACTGGGAACCTGCCATGCCACCGCCTGCCTGCTGGGGCCAGGAACTCTGGGAGCCGCACAACCCACGTCCTCCCCTGCCCTCTCTGCCTCCGCACAGGCCCCGCCCATCTGGCCGGGGATGCAGGAGGCAACACAACCTGTGCCCTCCTTTCAGAGCCCTCCTCCTAGCCAGAGACTGCTGGAGGCGTGGGCTCCCTTTGCAAAGGCCACAGGGTGCTGGGCACTCCCTGAACCACGTGCACTGTCCCATGCCCTGCTGCTTGATCCAGGCCTGCCACACTCCAGAACTGCTCCCACAGCCAGAACTCCCTGGGTGGGGCAGTCCCAGAGGAGCTACACTGGGTCACTCCCTACAAAGATCCAGTAACAACAGAGAGATCCTGGCGGGGTCTGATCTGGGAGAGACACTTCCCTAACTCTGAGGACAGTCATAGGCAACAGTGAAAAATAATCCTGAGATGGAATCAACAGAAAAACTCTGGCAATATGAATAATCCAAGTAGATAAACTCCCCAAAGGAACACAAGGTAGATACAGCACAAGATCCCTTGCATAAGCAAATGACTGAGATGCAGAAATTGAATCCAGAGTCTGGATAGCAAATAAGATCAGTGGAATGGAGGAAAAGATGGAATTAGAATTTCAAGCAGTAATCCAAAAGATGACCCAAACGATGTCTCAAGAATTGAACGAATTCAAAGATAAAATGGCCAAAGATTTTGGCACATGGAGACAAGAAGTTGCAGCCCTCAAAGATCTATAACCAATATTTGCCAATATTCATGAACCAATATTCGCCTTATAGGGATACCTGAAAATGACAAAGTGGTGTCACAAGGCACAGAGTCTCTTCTTTATGAGATTATGAAAGAGAACTTTCCAGACATGCCAAGAGATTCTGAAATTCAGAGGACAGACAGTTTCAGGACCCCAGCATAACTCAAAACAAATAAGACATCCCTGAGGCACATCATAATTAAGTTCACTAAAGTTAATATGAAAGAGAAAATTCCGAAAGCAACCAGATGCAAGAAATCCATTGCCTACAAGGGGAAGAATATCAGAATAACTGCAGATCTCTCTGATCAAAACTTTCAAGCTAGAAGAGAATGGTCATCGACTTTTAATCTCTTCATACAAAAGAACTTTCAACCCAGGATCCTGTACCCAGCTAAACTGAGTTTCATCTATGATGGAGAAATCAAATACTTTAATGACTCCACAGATTGAAGAAATTTGCTATAACTAAACCAGCTCTCCAGGATATTCTCCAACCTATCCTCCATAATAACCAGCATAATCCTCCACCATAGAAGTTTTTTTCACCCAGAAACTTCTTACCAAATTCAAACTTCCACAGTGATGAAAGGATTAAAAGTGTCACTAGATTTTCTATAGATTTATAAATATGTTCTATTAATGTGAATGGCTTAAATTGTCCTCTAAAGAGGCATAGGTTGGCTGACTGGAACATAGGTCAAAACATAGGGTACAAAAACTCCGGCCAGATATCTGCTGCATACAAGAATCTTTTTATCATACCTTAAAGATAAATATAGACTCAAGGTGAAGGGATGGTCACCTATATTCCAGGCAAATAGAAAACAGAAAAAAGCAGGTGTTGCAATCTTATTCGCAGATACAACAGACTTTAAACCAACCAAAGTAAGGAAGGATAAGAACAGACATTTCATATTTGTTAAAGGTACTACTCAATATGATGAGATTTCAATTATTAATATTTATGAACCCAACCAGAATGTGCCTCAATTTATAAGAAAAACTCTAAATAGATATGAGTAACTTGATTTCCTTCAGCTCCATAGTAGTTGGCTATTTTAATACTCCTTTAGCAGTATTGGATAGATCCTCCAAAAAGAAGTTAAGTAAAGAAATGTTAGATTTAAACTTAACCATTCAGCAACTGGATTTAACAGAACATTTCATCCTAATAAAATTGAATACACATTCTTCTCAGCACTTCATGGAACATACTCCAAAATTGATTACATCTTAGGTCGCAAGTCTAACCTCAGCAAATTTAAAAGAATTTAAATTCTTTTTAAGAAGAAGG
>CAUYON010042330.1:0-81555 GCA_963573935.1 Arctocebus calabarensis
ATGGCATTTCCTTGATCACTATATAAAGACATTAATACTCTACCTTTAATAAGTTTCGCCAGTACCCTGCTAAGATGCACCGTAGGTGTGTTCCCACTAATTGCCCTCCCTCTACCCATCCTCCCCCCACCCCTCCCCTAACGGAATTCATTTCTTGATGATCACTAAGAACTTGGAAAACCTCCACTCAGAGGCTGTTAACACATCCTAAATCTAGGATGGTTTATCTTGAGATCCTTAAGTAAGTCGATCTGCAAAGACTGTATTTTCAAATAAAGTTACATTTTGAATTTCCAGGTAGACATGAATTTGGGAATACAGTATTCAACTCAGTACAAAGGCCAAGCAAAATAATGTATTCATGCCCACTGAATCTAATTTCAGATGTTCTAATGAACATCTATTCATGTTCACATGCCCACTGAATCTAATCTTGATGCAAGTAAGAGCAAGCCTAGTTTAAAACAGGCTATTTTGGATAACTCTATGGTAACAATATTGACCACAGAGGACAGAGGAAGTCATTTAACTCTTTCAAAACAATAACAAAATGATTTTTGATTTCATCATCCATCATCTAAGAATCTACTCATCAATATACTTATTGAATACCTTATGCTTTTGCACTGTGCTGGGTACTATGCGCTTACAATGCAAACTCAGCCTTAGTAAGAATCGCACATGTAACAGAATACAGTATCAGTCACCTTGCAAAAGAACTTACACTATAAGGCAAAAGATTTGTAAGAACAGTTACAAAACATGGTATAATTATACTATTTTCTTTTAAATTTGCCACATGTATGTATGTGCATGTGTGAGTATGTGTGCAGAGAGATTCAGATGGACAGTTAGATGGACTCAAGAGATAGTTGGCTGCATGCTCTCAAACGTCATTTGCTCTTCCTAGACACAGCCTCCTTTGCAGTCAGACTTGGTGCATACAACTGGATTCTGGCCATTAGAATTGAGTGGCAGTGATGTAAATCACTCCCGGGTCTGGAAAATATTCCTCTCTAGTCCTTTTTCCCTTTCATGGAGATCATGGTGACCATGCACAAGACTAAGATGATGAATTGCTGAGTTGCCATTTGGAGGAGAAAGATGAAGCAGACCCCTGGCTCACATCAGAACAGCAATGGGAGTAAGAAACAACCTGTAATATATTCAGCCACTGAGAATTTGGGATTATTTACTATAATAGTGAAGGAAACCATTCTGTGTTCCGCAGTTAGCTGTAGAAGCAGATTAACCATTTGGCTACTGATAATTACAAAGCCATTACCAAAGAAAGATATTTTATATTACTTTACAGCTAAGAAGAAATTTAAAAATTGATATGCCTCTATATTTATATAAATAGCTCCTGTGTTTCTACCCATGGAAAGTTATTCATACCTTAAAAGGCCTTACATTTAGCCAACTCTCTTGGGGAACACTAAATGATCAATAACATTACTCATCTGTTCTGGAGAGACTCGCTGAATTAATAACTTCTGAATGGACATCTATGTGGCAGACCCTGACACAATTTCATGCAAGTCTTTTTTCAGATGGATCCCCGGATAGAATGGGTTCCCAGAATCTCCCTAGAAAGCTGAAGCCTCCTTAGATCCTCCCAGCCTGCTTTGCAATCTCCACTGCCCCATCCTCTTCTGCTTTGCAATCTCCGCTGCCCCATCCTCTTCTGAAGAGGAGACCAACATGTGGCCTTGTCATCGGGTGACAGCCAGGAACATGATCAGGAGCGTCCACTGCCCTACCGGGCACAGGCAGCGTTTGCCACTCCTAAACCCCAGAGGAAAGCCTTGAAGCCTGGTGCCGTGTGGGTGTGTCTGCCTGTGTATCTCTACTGCCTTCCTTCTGCTGATCTGACCCCTCCTGGCTGTCACATGGTGGTCACAGCTCCATGACTGTGTGGACATCTCGGCGTCTCTGCCCCATCGTGCCCACTCTTCCCTCTGAGCAATGCCATCTTTCACTATTCACTCTGCAATTTCTGCTAAGCATTGAGCATAGCTTCTTGTTCCTCTGGGAAGTGTCCCACACTGTCCCTGATGGATGTTAAAGCTTTCTCCTCCCCTGGCCCCCACAGCACTTGGTCCATACCCTGTTTTAATATTTTCGACTTGTTCTTTTATTTATCTGTTTAGGAGCCCATCTTCCCAAACACATGACGAACTCCCTAGGAGCAGGGAATGCTTTCCTTTGCTACTTCAAAGATGTTGTTCTTGACTTCTAGACAGGTGCTCTCTGGGTTCTCTGTCACTGGCTGCTCCCTTCGGTCTTTGTGGGTATTGCTGTGTCCTGGGCCCCAGTCCCTGGGCCTCTTCCTGTTTCTCTCTAAATTCACTGCACAGATGATTTCAGTATCATGCATGGAGCTTCAGGACCTTCTGTAACATAAACTAGTGTATCTTTCTAGTGCAGAACCCCTGCCTGCACTTTAGGGCCCCATCCTGTCAGACACCCTCATCTCCACTGAAGTATTTACTAGGCCTCTCAGAGCAAAGCTGGGCTCCTTTTTTCCATCCCTTCCTCACAACCTGTGCCTTCCCCATCTCGGATTGAAATGCTCCTTCTCCATTTTCCCAGTCCCAATGCCTTGCTGTTGTTACTTAGTCTTTGATGCCAGCCTTTGAGCCCAGGAGCAAATCCGGATGCTGAGATAAGGTACCCAACATAACCACTCCCCATCCTGCTCCTTCAGACATGGGAACAACTTCAGAACAGGCTCCAGAGGATGGCCAGGTGGTCCTAAATTAATCTAGTTTGTCACTTCCCCACTTGAGCCACTGCCCCCACATTTTGAATAAGATACGCAGTCACCTTTGCAGCCTATACAAATCCATGTGAGCTCACCCGGTGGTGCTGAGCCCTTACCCTGACCACTGTCACCAGGGATGGAGCCTTCCTTCCAGCTCCGCAAACAGGCCAACCACGCTCTTATTCCAGGACTCCTACAGTTCCCTGTGCCTGCAAAGTTCTTACCAGATCTATGCATGACCAATTTATGTGCCACTTTCAAGTCTGGTCAAATGTCACCTCATCAAAAAGGGCTTCCTTGAGAATCCTCTCAGTGAAACAGCATGCTCCTGCGTGGCTACCTAGCTGTATTTTTTCTTACGTATCTATCTGACGTTCTATTATCCATCTACTATGAGTTGTTTGGATGTAATCTGAATAAATGCAAACTCACTAAATTGTAACTTCCGGGAGGTATAGATGCTGTCTGTTTTGTTTGCCGTGTCTCTTGTGAATAGAAAGTATCTAACATAGAGCAGGTGAATCTGTAGGCCCTGAATCATTATAGGTTGTGAACAGGAGATGGTTGATGGATGATCCAATAAGTGAACAAATTATTAATTGAATAGAATGGGAATCCAGGAACACAAGAGGCAAGGGAAATTTGGGGATAATATGGTTTTAAAAACTTCCAGGTGAAGAAAGGAGACTGAAGACCCGAGTCTATGTCCTCACTCTTCCAAAGCTCTACAAAAATGGTAGTAGAGAGGTACTATTCAAAAGATAAATCCACAAGGATGGAGATAACAGGAACAAAGACAGAAATATGCTTTTGGAAATTAGAAAGCAACTAACTTATAATAAATAACTTATAAAATGAGAAAAAATGAGCCCTAGCCCAGCAGAAGGGAATTGAAACCAAACTAGTTACACTGCAGAACCCCAACAGGGCAGGAAAGTTCATGGCAGTGAACACCTCAGAAGTGAGGGTAAGCAAGGCAGAGCCAAAATAAAGGAGAATTGGTAGAAAATAAGCTTCCTGAGCAGTTATACCCTTAGATCTCTGCCATTCCCAGCAACAAGAATACTCCCAATGCTGCCAAAAGACTGAGGTTTAATTGTCTTGAATAGATAAAAAGGAGGTGAGGTCTCTGAAGTAGTGAGTCCCTAAGTCAAAATTGAATATGGGGGTGAAACTGAGAGAATAGGGAAATTAATTCCAAGGACACCTGCCAGATGCTGATACTACAGCCCTTCCCAGTGCCAGGAAACTGTCAGGCCACTGCTTTCCATAAAGGAGACTAGAGGAGTCTTCCCTGGGAAATTGGACAGATCCAGATCTAAAGATATGTACACTAATGTTCTTCCACTAAACAGCCCAACTCGATGACCCAGAGTAAGACTCAAAGTCACAGCGTCCAACTCACGAGCTCACAGCTTCCCATCTGTTCTACAGTGCTCTACTCTTAAATATAAGCAAGCAGCCAAAGAGAGCAGAAATCTTCAGAAATTCCATTCCTTGAAATACGGGAGCGAAAAGAAATAGAAAAGATAAAAAACTTCAATAGAGACATACTCTTAAAGGACAATAAAGTTCAAAGGCTCTATTACATATCCAGAGGTAAAAGAAAATATTGCAACCATGATACAGAATAGAATGTTCAATTAAAAAAAAGTTTTGGAGAACCAAAAAGAGCTCTGATAATTAAAAATATGGAACAAAAATTTAAAACTCAATGGAAGGGTTGGGGGAAAAAAAACCATAAGGAGCCTAGGAAGTAGAGTAGGACGAGGGCCAGGCTGGGAGACCCAGCGCTCACATTATACACATTCTGAATAGGAGAAATAGACAGGATAAATTCATCTATGATGTAATGCGAGAAGATTTACTAACACTAAAACACATGCGTTTTTGAGTACTCAAGCTAATGGATGTAACTGAATAAATCCACATCAAGCCTTATCATTTTGAAATTACAGAAGATACCACATGCTTTCAGCAACAACAAAACGGCACATTCAAAGGTCAGGAATTAATTTGGCTTCAGACGTCTCAAGAGCACTTTTGGATATTAAAGATAGAAGAGCAAGACCTTGAAAATTAGCCAAATTATAAATTAAGTACAGAATAGATTATGGACATGTTCAGATATGTGAGGTCTCAAAAATTTACTTCCATGGGGTGGTGCCTGTGGCTCAAAGGGGCAGGGCGCTGGCCTCATATACCGGAGGTGGCAGGTTCAAACCCAGCCCCGGCTGAAAAAAAAAAAAATTTCCAAACACCCTTTCTCTTTGGGTTTCTAGATGATGAGATGATGTGTTCCATAAAATACGGGAATAATCCAAGAAAGAGGAAAATGCAGGATGCAAAACTCAAAAGGGGGAGTGAATAACCAAAGTGGGATGCCAGGATGAGGGCCGTGTATCAGTCATGGTGGGAAAACTCTCAGCAAGATTTCTCTAAAAAGACAAATTTGTTGAAATGTCTATGTGTCCTAAATTCTTTAGCAAAAATTTAAATTTAAAATATTGGTAGAGAGTTTGGAGCTGAATGTGTGAATGGTTCAGGGAAAATCAAGCAAACACAAAGCTACAATGGTTAATTTCAGGGAAAATAAAAGATTGATCATAAGAGAATAGCAATTATAATTTACTACAAATTCCACACGGAACAGAATTTATGATACAAACTTAATAATAATATTCAAAAGCCAGGATGTAAATGAATTAGAAGATTGGACTGCTGGGAGGGCTGAGGGAGAGGACAGACACAGAAAGAAAAGACAGCTCAATTCTGAACTTTTACAGTACAGTCGACACAGACGCCTACAGTTGAATTATCAAGAAGTCTCAGTGCACACTGCTGTTTAGAAATACGGAATTAAACCTCACATGTTCAGCTAAAAGAACAGGTTGCTTATAGAAATTAAAAAATAGATGGGAATGCAACAGGTTGCTTTTTTGTCTAAAAACCTTGTAAAACTATTTGACTTGTGCATACATACATAAAATGTAAGTTTCAAAAAGCAGGCAAATGATTCCAGGCCATGTCTAGACAGTGTCAGTAAAAATGATGTTTGATGTCCAAAGTGGGTCTGGGCATCAAGAAATGCAGCCTCCTAAAACAGACAGGAGACACGGACATTGCCTCGCTTGTGATAAAAGCCCATTTCAGGATGTGGATGGCACAGGACCTATAGGTCAAAGAGGAGGAGTCACTTTCAGCTGCCGAGTTTGTCTTGGAGAGAGCAGGAGCGTCAGGGCTAGAGAAACGCAAAGCTCATTCTGCAGCTGGTGCCTGTGACGCTGCCAAGTTGCCATCCCATGGCATCAGCAATGATGTGCTCCTTCAGTTCCAGCCTGGAATTGACAATGAGCCCAACGGCTCCACAGGAAACCTGGGTCCCATTTGGGTGGGAGGATCAGAGCTGGCTTAGCAAGCGGAACCTGCACTATGGCATACGAATGTGGGTCTCTGAATGTAGCCGGTTTTCTTTCAGTGAGCACTTGCCATATGACTGAGAATGCAAACAGGATCCTGCGGGAAAGACCACTGCACCAGGAAATTAGCTGGGCTTAGGGAAGGAGAATGGGAAAAGGCTCATCTGCCTCAGCACCCCGGTCATGTGCCTTGCAGGTGCGGATCGTGTAGATTACACCAAACCCTTCTATACGTTTTGGCTTCTCTCTTCCTGCCTCCACGGACACACAGGATGCTAATAGCGGGTAGAGCAGCAGCTCTGATAGAATCTACTTCTCTCCACATAGCAGAAAACTGGCAGAGTGATGATGATTAGTTCATCTCCATTGGAGCTCAGACCTCAAAGTGGCACAGACTTTGAAAGCTGTGTTGGTTAGCTGAGGGACCGTTAGCACCATCATCTCTTCCAACCTGCCCTCGTAAAATGCAAGAAAAGTGTGGTCTGATATGGGACATTGTACAGCAGCACGTGGATTCACACCATGTTGATAATACGTGAACCACACCCAACTGCCATTCTTGTAGGTCAAAAATCAGTAGTCAAAGACCAGCAATTTCATGCTATATGACTCAATAATTATATGATTTCCTTTTCATGCCACTCTCCCACCCAAGTTAGGAATGTTAATCCTGTCTAAGGGATGAAGAATGAGACTCAGAGGAGCTAATACTTTGTAACTGAGCTTTCCCAAGTGAATATAAAATAATCAACTAGCCATAGAGTTGCTCAGAGTGGACCCAGAAGCAGGGTGTTCCTGCTGGTCTCTGGCTTGGGAATCGTTATTTAGACTCGAGTTATTTGAGCCAAGCACCTGTGGGCATTTTCTCCTTCTCAGATTCTCCTTGATGATGTCATGAGCCCCCAGGAAACAAGCCCACTGTTCCCCCATTTACAGTCTAATAGTGATGGGCACAGAGGAGCTGTGGAGGAAGGCTCTCCATAGGGTGCAGCCAAGTGGGGGTCATAGGAGTGAGTGGATGGTCACACTTCCTGTGAGAGCCTGGGTGTGATTAGACTGAGCAAATGTAAAAGTTTTTATAAAAGATAATATTAAGAACAGTTTATTCTGTCTGGATGAATCATATTTCAAAAGAAAAATGATTATTAGAGCTGAGTGCTACATTTATAATAAATATTTAATTTAAATTATTATATTTAATATTCTTTCAATAGCCTCTAGGAACCCAGCTCCTTTGGGCAAGGAGCAAGGTAGAAAAGCTAATTATTTTAGAAAATGGAGGGTCTGGGAGGCCAAGGCAGGAGGTCTGCTTGAAGCCAGGAGTTGGAGATCAGCGTAGGCAAAAGAGTGACACTCCATCTCTACAAAAAATAGAAAAATTAGCTGGGCATGGTAGCAGGTGCTTGTAGTCCCAGATAACTCAGGAGGCTGAAGCAAGAGGGTCGCTTGAGCCCAGGAGTTTGAGGTTGCTGTGAATTATGATAATGCTATTACCCCCAACCTGGGCAATACAGGGAGATCCTATCTCAGAACAACAAAAAAAGAAAGAATGAATGGAGGCCTTTTTCTCTTCAGATTAGTCTCCATCATTGAATTCTTTCCATTAAAATAAAGAAATACAGGTCCCCTCTATTTGTAAATACAGTCTACCAACACCATATGTGGCTTTTTGGAAGGGCAGTATCTGATTCTAGGGCCTCTGGATTCAGAGCAATTGCTGCAGGGAGATGTCCACATGTCCACACCTGGGATGTCCAAATGCCAGGTGAGGCCCATCTCTATTGGCCACTTCTCAATAGCAAGATCTTCCAATATGTTTCAGAGACTTTCGCACTTCTGTGTCTCACAGCTAGTGGCATCTGCTGGGATGCTGGTCTATTTAATGAATTTCTTTAACTTCAGTTTAATTATCACCTTTCCTGACCTGCCCCTTCACTCCCCCCAAAGCAATTGGGCATATCTATCCTATTTGCTCTTAAGATCCTGTGTCTACATTATCACTTTATTGTGTCTCCCCCAGGCCTAGGTGTATTTATTGCCTGTCTGTTTCCCCCAAGAGGCTAAGAGCCTCTTCTTCCCAAGGGTGGAGTGGGGTTTCTTACTCATTGTTATTGTCATGCCCCAAGCACTCGGGGCGCAAAATGGCGGGGATGAAAGAATTTGTTAAAATGTTCTCCATGAGAAGCTTTTCATGAGCAACTTATAAAAATTGAGATGCCTCCAGCATTTCCATAAACCTCTCCTGCCAGATTTCATCAAATCTCAGCCAGGTCTTCAGCTCCCCACTGCAATCATTGTGTCTGGGCCTCCTCATTTCCTTTTCCGCCCTTTGTAGTAGTTTTATCCAAGCCATGGTCATGCTACTTACACTCTTGCCATTAGCTTGCCTGTGTCTTTCTCAGCAAACACTCCTCTTACTTAGGGAACCGAGGCTGCCTTCACTCTTGCAGCCACCATGGCAGGAACAGACATCCCTTTCTTCACTTGTGATCTGAATCCCTCCTCCTCTCACTTTGCCAGGGGAAGCTGTCCTCTATGAAGGGTCTGTCTTGCTCTGTATTGGTATTGTATTTCCTCCCCTTCAATGTGCAAACATTCTCAAGACGTCCATTTCTTCAGATAATACCCCAGTCCTCCAGGAGATGGTGTGGACACGGTAGCTGTGCTTGCCCCTGCCTCCAGCCTATGTCCACAGGGCAGAAGGACAGCAAGTGTCCTCTTTCACCCAGGCCTGGGGTCTATTCCAAGAGGGATGCTGGTGAGTAGATAGGTGAGGCCATGTGGACACAGGTAGAGGATTTTTACTCATCACCAACTTGCCAGCATTTGGAGAGAACAAAAGCACCCAGAAACTCTCTTTAGGTCACAGGTTCAAGTCCAGGAAACCTTTCCCACCCTCTCCCAGACCATCACCTACTGGTAGAGCTACCCTGACCTCAGAGTGGCTCTGTCTTTATTACAGCTTACTTCACCTGCTTCATTGGCTGACCAGAAGCTGAACAGGGGGAGGGCCATGACCAGTGCAAGCAGAGGTGAAGGATGAGCCCTGGAGGCTTGATCAAGGCCCCTTGCCCTGTAGGTCACATGAGCCCTAGTATGTTTTTGAAGCCCTCACTTCTGCAGTCACAAGAATGCACTGCAATCCACAGGCCTGCCTGCTTTCTCCCCTTGTCATGGCTGTTTCTGTAAGATCTGGCTGATCTGCACAATTTTAGCTGAATTTATTAACTTAATTTCTTCTTTCTACTGGCCAGTTTTGATACTTTATTCCTATGCAGTGGTGTCCTCTCCCAATTGATCTGTACTGCTTACTCAACACACTTGCTATCACCATCTGCGATTACCCTGCTTTTGTATGAGCTTTTTTTTCCCCCCCAGACAGAATCTCACACTGTCACCCTGTGTAGAATGCCATGGTGTCATCATAGCTCACAGCAACTTATAACTCCTGGGCTCAAATGATCCTCTTGCCTCAGCCTCGTAAGTAGCTGGGACCACAGGCACCCACCAAAATGCCTGGATAGTTTTCCGTTTTTAGTAGAGATGGGATCTCACCCTTGCTCAGGTTGGTCTTGAACTCTTGAGCTCAGGCAATCTGATCCTCCAACCTCAGTCTCTCAGAGTACTAGGATTACAGGCATGAATCATGTGCCCGGCTCTGAGCTTATTATTATTATTATTTTTTATTTATCTCCTCCCACCCTTAGAATGCAAGACTTGAGAGTAGGAACATTACTCCTTGCACTCAGTGCCAGAAACCCAGTGCTAAAATGTTGATAGAGGCTTGATGAATTTTTACTAGATGAATGAATAAATGGAATAAATAAGCAAAATTGCCTTTTCTTCATTCAAACAATTGGTCATCCAGTTTTATCAATTTTATTTTCTTAATATCTCATGTCTCTTCCTTTTTCTCCACTCTCTGTGAGCAATTTAGTTCAGGCCTTCATTTTGTCTTGCTTTGATTGCACAACAAACAGCCTTCTAACCTACTTTTTGGCTAGCCCAACACTCCATTCTTCATACCACTGTCCAATGGATTGAAATAAAAAATGAACTGTTATAGTTTGAATGTCTGTTTCCTCCCAAACTCTTGTTGAAACTTAATCCCCAATATGGCACCATGGAGAGGTGATACAAGGATAGATAGGCAAATGGATTAATGGATTATCATGGGATTAGGACTGGTGGCTTTATCAAAAGAGGAATAGAGACCTGAATACAGCACATTAGTACATGTGATAAGTTTTACTGCTTTGGGATGCCACAGAGAGTTGTCCCACAAGCAGGAAGGTGCTCATGCAGCCCCTAAGCCTTGGTCTTCTCAGCCTCCATAACTGTATGAAATAAATTCCTTTCCTTTATATATTACCCAGTTTTAGACATTTTGCTATATGCAACAAAAAAAGGACTGAGGCACAAATCATGTCACTGTTTTACTTAGAACCTTTCCATGGCTTCCCAGTGTCTCCTCTGAAGTCTGAGGCCCTGAGCTTGGCACAGAAGGCCAAGTGTGGGTCTATGACCTGGACCCACTCTGTTTTCAGCACTTACCTTCAGCACTTCCCACCTCAATCTTTCTGCTGTGGCCAAATTGAACTATCTACACTTCCTCTAATGCCCCATGCTATTTTAAACATTAACTTTTAATTTTGCAATAGTTTTAATTTACAGAAAAATTGCAAAGATAATATAGCATATACTATCCTCTATACCTCAATTGTGAATATCGTACATTACTTTGATGCATTGTCACAACTGAAGGATCAATTTAATTTATTATTATGATGATGATTATTATTATTGAGACAAAGCCATACTCTCTTGCCACAGGTTAGAGTGCCTGTGGTGTCAGCCTAGCTCACAGCAACCTCAAACTCCTGGGCTGAAGTGATCTTTCTGCCTTTGCCTCCCAAGTAGCTGGGACTACTGATGCCCTCCACACCTAGCTATTTTTTCTATTTTTAGTAGAGATAGCATCTTGCCCTTGTTCAAGCTGATCTTAAATTCCTGAGCTCCAAGCGATCCACCTGCCTTTGTTTCCAAAGAGTTCTAGGATTACAGGCATGAGCCAGCACATTTGGTCTCTATTTGGTATGCTACTGTTAACCAATATCTGTAAATTATTAAGATTTCCTTAGTTTTTATCTGATGTCTTTTTTTTGTTTGAGGACCTCATCCAGGATATCACATTACATTTAGCTGTCATGCCTCCTTAGGTTCTTGGCTGTGACAGTTTCTCAGACTTCCCTGTGTTTTGAGGACCTTGATGATATAGAAAAGTACCAGTTGGGTATTTTGTAGAATGTCCCTCAATTGGGATAAATATGGTAAGCAGCATAAAGGATACTATATATTTGCAATTTTTCTGTAAATCAAAACTATTCCAAAATTAAAAGTTTATGTCTTATGTTTTTGTCATGATTAGACTGGGATTATTGGTTTTGGTAAAAAAGACTAGAGAGGGGAAGTGCCATTCTCATCACATCATCTCAAAGATGCATATTACCAACATGACTTATCACTGTGATGTGGACCCTGATGACTTGGCTCAGGTAGGGATGGCCAGGTGTCTCCACTGTAAAGTTATAATTCCATCCAATTCCCCATTCCATGCTTTACTTTTTGAAGGGGACTTCAAAATGTTCATAGCAAAATAAAACTTAAAGATAAAAATGAAAAAATAAACTGTATTTTTCAACTGTATTTTATCACATAAGCTCTATAAAGATCAGAAGAGTTTTATAAGTGAAGATACCACCTAGTTAGTCCATCCCTAAAGAACTGAGGGTCCTGAGAAAAGATTAGGGAATAAAAATAAGTCAGAAGGATCTAAATCAGGACTGTTACATGTATGGCTTATGACATATGAGACATTCCCAGAATTGCCTTTGCTTGGTGAGAGATACAAGCAGGAGCCTGGTGAAGAAGGACTGTCTGATGACATTTTCCTGTGTATTTTCCTGCTAAAGCTGTGTCTAATTTTCTCAAAACACACTCATAATAAGCAGACACTATTGTTCTTTGGCCTTCCAGAAAGTCAACAAGCAAAATGTCTTGAGCATTTCAAAAAATAGTTGCCATGATCTTTGCTGTCCCCCTGTCTGCTTTTGCTTTGACTGGATCATTTCTACCTCTTAGTGGCCATTACTTCGATTATGCTATGTCTCCAGGATTGTACTGGTAAAGCCATGTTTCATCTCCTATTATAATTCTTCAAAGAAATATTTCAGGATCTTTATCCCATTTATTAAAAATTTTCATTGAAAGCTCTGCTCTTGTCTGCAGCTGATCAGAGCAACAATTTTGGCATCCATCAAGTGGAATGTTCACTTGACTTTTATTTTTCAATTAGAATTATGTAACCTGAACCAATTGAGATGTCAATGGTGTTGGCTATTGTTTCTGCTGTTAATCATTGGTCATCTTCAATTTAGGGCACAAACAAGATTAATTTTTTTCTTGAAAATTGATATGGATGATCTGTCCCTGTAGGCTTCATCTTCAACATCATCTCATCCCTTCTTAAAATGAGTTATCTGTTTGTAAACTTCTGATTTCTCTGGGGCATCATCTCCATAAACATTTCTTTTCTTTTCTTTTTTTATTAAGTCATTTGTACATAGATCATACATACATTTATGCCATTATGGGATTTGATATGTTGATTATTTGTACAAATTGGAGTGCTTACATGGTACTAATCAACATAGCTTTCACCTCATTTACTCAATTACAGCATTAAGACATTTGTGTTCTACATCTGATAGATCCAACTTATACTTGCAATATGGCCCATAGGTATGTTCCCCCTACTAACCCTCCCTCTATCAACTCACCCCCCTCCCTTCCCCTCTTTCTCCCCTTCCCTCCTTCATCCTAGGCTATAGTTGTGTTTCATTTTTCATATGCAAGTGTAAGTGATTATAAATTGGTTTCCCAGTAGTACTGAGTACATTGGATATATATTTTTTCCATTCCTTAGATACTTTACTAAGAAGAATATTTTCTAGCTCCATCCATGTAAACATAAAAGAGGTAAAGTCTCCTTTTTTTTTTTGGAGAATTTTTTAAAAAATTACTACTAATTTCTAGAAATTCTACAATGCACAGGAAAATAATTTTTCCACATAAATATTTCTTGAGAGCCCAGTAGAAATAAATGAATGGGAGGCTTGGAAAATGGAATATCTGCAGAACATTTTAAACATATGCTAAGTTAACAAGTGTGCCAATTCTCCAGAAGTTTCCACGAAGCAGTCCTGGAGCTCCCCTAGTAGCTAAGTGGCTAAACATATTTGATGAAAGAATTATAATGTTAAAACATGCTTTGGTTTGTGGTCATCCTTCTTTATATTTTAGAGTTTCTCTTTGTCCTTTACCCCCAGGGCTTCCCTCCAAAAGACCAGGCCCCTGTTGGTCTAGTCATTCTCCTGAAGAAATGCACTTCTTAGGGGGACATTGTCCCCCACCTGTCTATGCCGCAGCTGGTTAAGGGCAAGGGCTGTGAAGCCAGATGACCCGGATTGAAATTTTGACTCCATAACTTAACAGCCAGGTGATCTAGAGAAAATTACTTAAACTCTCTTTAGACATTTGTTTTCTTTTGGGGAGAAAATGGGAAAATACTTCGTTCATAGAAGGGGTGTGTGCTGAAGATTAAATGTGAGGATGTACGTGAAGCACCTTAGCATGCTACCTGTCCCACAGTAAAAAGTAAATACACGTGGGCCATTGATATTATTATTATTAATATATATATATTTTAAAAGAAAGTCTTTTATTTTATTTTTGGGTTTTTTTGCAGTTTTGGCCACGGCTGGGTTTGAACATGACACCTCTGGTATATGGGGCTGGTGCTCTACTCCTTTGAGCCACAGGTGCTGCCCGATATTATTATTACTTTTAATTTTACCAAAGTGCAAGGGTCTGTGGAAAAACATGCAGCCTGTGGACAGCACCCAGCCCTCTGGTCAGTGTCTTGGGTACATCTTAAAAGGGAAATTGGTGTCTTATAGTATGTCACTGCCAAGTCAATATTTACTGAGCAGGCCATGGATTTTGTAATTTTATGAAAGATTTTATGGGTAATATGGAGACATTATATTTCTCATTTTCAACCTTTTTTTCAGGTAGTGCCAGTGTCACTGGGAAATTGTCCTTCCACTTGAATTTACCGCCAGAAAATCAGAATCTTTTCCCTGTCTTCTCACTGTGGTGAGAAATTAAGGCTGGACTTAGCTTCAGACTTTAAATTTTTTTACCCTTTACCAATCATTGTACTTCAACAAAACAGTCTTCTAAGGACAGAATTCTTCAGAAAGCTGTAAGAAGCCCCCCCCCCCCCGTCTCCTCCCTCTCTCCTTTCCTTGTGTTCTGCCTCCCTCCCCCCCTCCTCCCTTCTGTTCAATTACTCTAGGCAAGTATTTCCTAGGAATACCATTATATCCCTAAACTTTAATTCATAGAATCTATATTAGAAAAATTGAAGAATGAGAAAGGCTGGAATTCATCTTATGAACAAATTAAGAATGGATAATTTCACCTCATAAAGCCATCTGTATATACCTGAAACAAATACTACTGTATTTCTAAAATATGGGAGAGGCCAATAATTATTACCCATGGCCATGTGTATCATTTTAAATATGTTATAAGAAGATTAGATTTCACAGATTTGAGTAAAGTAACTATTTCCCATATTCTCAAAAAATCGACTCAACATCACCAAAAGTAAATATAATGAAAACATATGTTGTATTAGCGTCAAGAAATAGGTATCTTAGTAGGTCAAGGATCCACATATCAATCATATTACCTTAAGTAAAAGAAAATACATATTTTAAACTGCTATGAGCATTAATTCATTTTCACACACACAAATTCAATGTTTAGTACTTACGCTTTCCGTAAAGAAGGCTTTGTTAAGAATATGTGGAAGTTGTTGATCAGAAAAATGGCTTTTTCCTATTAGGTATCAAAGTCTTTATTATGATAATATGCTAAAACATAATATTAAATGAACTGAATTTATTAAGTGGCAATAGGCAATTCTCCATTTCTAGATGTTAAATAAGGAATTTTGTATACATATTTATAAAGCGATTCTTTGGAAGAATCAGAGGTAGATTTAGCTAATGGGTCATTTACTATCATCTATATGGGTGAGCACTGAAAGTCAAATACTACACTCTAAATGATATGACAATTGATCTTTAAAGCATAAGTGGAAATAACTAAAATGATCAATTATGCAAATTTATGCAAGACAATGGCATGGGAAACATTCTTCCGTGTGTGTGTGTGTGTGTGTGTGTGTGTGTGTGTGTAAAGTTTAGCACCTGAGCAAAGAAAGGCAATGTGTTGAATCATGCATGCACAATGTAAGACTCGCGCCTGTGTTAAAGCCATATTAATAAGTTGACAAGGACTGAAGTTGAATTCCAGTACTTTCTCTGTGACTTGTAGAACTGACCCTTGGTAGAAGTGTGGGCTGCCATGCAAAATCCACCTGCCATGGACAGAAGCATCCAGGCTCGCCCATCAGTGGGGCTGAAACACAGCTGAGGCCTCCCCCTTCCTCTATTTCAGTGTCCACGTACTTTCGCTGTGCCTTGGTTAATCTGCTCTGAATTACTTTCCTTGCTGTGGTTGCACCAAACCCATCGGTCTTCCCAAGCACGCACACAGACAGTGACACTGTGGTTCCATTAATTCGGATGGCAGGTGGGCTGGAGCCCTGGATCCAGAGATACGAGGGAGTAAGTGCAACCAGAGTGGGGCCCAGGGAAAGAAGAGGAGCCTCATTCATCCTGCTCCAGAGTAAGCTTTGGATAAAAGAAAAAAGGAAGACACAGGAGAAGTTTTCTACATTTTTTATGTGTGGAAACAACAAACATAGAACAGAAAGTTTTCTTGGTCTTGGAAAAGCTTGGTTTAAACAATAAGCAGGGGTCTGTATGTTTGTAGGAAGACAAACTTACTTCAGTTCCTGAGCAGTAATCTCACCAGTAACTACAGAAAATTAGCATGGAGATACCAGCTGTTAGCATTAGGATTTGATTTTTGCAAATGATAAACAGGAGATTTTTTTTCCAGGCGTACTAGTTTCTTTTTATCGTTACACAGTATACTGTTTGCCGTTTGTCTGTAGAGCACTGTGTGTGTGCTGAGCCATAGCATCCCATAGAAGTCTGTCTTTATTGTTACATAGTTTACCATTGTAGGAATAATCCACAGTTCGCTGAGCATTTTATTAGTTAAGGTACCTCTGACTCTGTTCAGTTTCAGGCAGAAAAACAAATGGGTTAGATTTCTATATACCAGAAGCAGAAAACAATCGAAAATATATGCTAGATATGTGTGGAGAAAATCATTAAAATGACAGAACTTCTTTGAAAGGGATTATGTCTAATCAAATAAGTGAAGAGATTTACCTCATTTATAGAAAGTAAGTCAATATTATAAAGTGTCATTCTATCAATATCATCTTCCAGTTTGTAGCCTTTGTTTACCTCCTTACAGTTCTCTCTTAGCTGGCCTTCATTTTTAAAACATCAATTTGTCAATCCTTTTGTCATGCTTAGTAATGTTTTGGTTTCATTTAATACATTATTATTACTGTACTCAAATCACCTGGGAAGTTTATGAAAATTAAGATTCTAATTCGATGAGTTTGGGGGTAGAGCCTGGCATTCTTTACTATTATTATTTTTTTTTACAATTAATCTTGATATCTTATAGAGCACATCTCAATTATTCTTAAGCATTTGTTCTTTTATGTTGATTATGAAAATCTGCTTGTTAGTCCCTCAACAAACATGGGGCTTTTTATTGATATTGCATTATTGAATAGATTAATTTGGGCAGAATTGACATCTTCAGTTTTCCTATCCGTGACCACAGTGTATATCCCATTGATCATGCTGATTTAATATTTTAAATAAAGTTTTAGAGACTTTTTATGTTGAGTATTGAAAAAAAGTAAAGGAAAAAAGAAAAACAAGATAAGCCACACCTTGGGAAAATTATTTTCAAATCACATTTTTCATGACAGACTTTAACCCAAAATACTTGAACTCAGAAACTCTCAAGGCTTAAGCAAACAGCCTTAAATTAATAAATGTATGAAAATTTTGAACAAACTTCACAATGTAAGACATATGGATGAAAATAAGCACATGTAAAGAAGCTCAACACTATCAATCATTAGGGAAATGCCTAAAATTTTAGAATGTGGCCAATTCTGAGTGCTGACGGGGGCACGGATGTGGGCTAACCGGAATCCACATATGTTGGTAGGAGGCATGTCTTCCAGCCACTTGGGGAACCAACTTGGCTGTTTCTTATAAAGTTCCATCTTTTTACCGTATGGCCTGGCACTCCCACTGAAAACAGGAGTTTTTATTTCATCTTTGCTTAGTGAGCAAAGTAGTTCCAGAGAGATGCTAAACGATTTCAGCATTGTGCCTACAACTGATGTCCCCACTGCAAGGAGCAAGGTGCCGGCCCGTGGTGCTCTCGGTAGGGGCTTCACGGCTCATTCATGGTGGCCAGGCTTCCCCCTGCTCAGGGTTGCACAGCCACTGGGGACAACGCACGCTTTGGGCCATTTGTGGTTTATGAATTGTAAATCCAAAGAGAAGAACAGACAGCTTGACTGAGCCCAAATTACGTTACAAGAGATGGTAATGAACGTCCTGCCTCAGTCGGATAATGGAACCCGCTTGCTGGCAGCGATTCAGACTCTGTGCGTCTCATCCATTTCTCTCCTGACCTTGACCCTAGGCTGCAACTGCACGTCCCCAGCTGCTCTTTAAGCTGCCTCATTAGCAGCACGCCATTGGTTAGCTCCCAGGACAGTCGTCCAATGGGAGGAAAGTGACGTGAGTCAAAGACTGTGACGGACAGGAGCGTGGGAATGAGACGTGAGACAGTCACGTGGAGAGACTGTGACGCGGCGGGAAGGGTCTGGCAGTTGAGGAACGTCAGGTTCACGGTCACTGCACCATTCAGCATTCGGTTACCTGTGCGTTAGCGAAAAAACAAATTCAAGAAACCACAAAATTCTATACGTGTTTTCATGAGAAATAATAAGTCTGACATTAAAGAAGATTTTTATTAAAGTGTTTAAAACAATTCCTTCCACTATCTAAAATGGATACATCTGCCACAGACACACTTTAAATCTTCTTAATACTTTCATAAGTCTCCTACAGATACAAAAGTTTAGGACTAAAATATACGATTTTTAGAACCATTTAGAAATGAGCTAAAGTAGCATATACCATTTGAGAGAATGTAGTGAATCGGTTATCTATTTTTTCTGTCATAAATCTAGTTTACATTTTCATAAGTTCTATTAGAATGTAAATTTGTGGTGATAACATAGTTCAGACTCAGAAGTTCATAAGTTTATTAGAATGTAAATTTGTGAATGTAAATTTTTTATAACATAGTTCCGACTCAGAAGAACTCAGAATAATTTTTCCGTCATATATTATTTCCACGTTAATGTTGTATTGTATTTATTCTATCATTTGGCAACTCTTGTACTCTCCTACTTCAACTCAGTACTTATTTGACAAACTCCATGAGATAAATTATTTTAATAGTTTTTCTTTATTCTATTATTAATTGCTGTTATCCTTTTCAAACTCCTCTAGAGCAAAGTAAATAATCTCTCCAGTAGAGTCAAATAAAATTTATCTCATGACTTTTAACTTACTTCCCAGATTTCAAATATTTGAATGCTTAAAGGCATCACCAGTTTTATTTACCCAATAATTTTTGACTGTCTACCATGAGTCAGGCACTGCTGTGTAATCCCCAGAAATATAAAAGTGATTCCAGTAGTGTAATTGTTCACAAAAAGCTCAGTGTAATGGGAAAGATATTTACCGGCTCATACAATAGACTGATAAATGTGTAGAATGGAAATGGCCTGGAGGATAACAAGAGGCTTTAGAAGGCATGTTAAGCATTTTTTGTCGTGGATAAAAAAGCTTCACCATAAATGTGCATCTGAACTAAGACCTACAGGATAAATAAGTGCATGTTATCTACGTGAAGGTAAGTTAGGAGAGTAGAAACTATCTCAGAGGATAAACCATACAGAAAGCCCTTGAGACCTCCAATGCACCTTGAGTAAACCCTTGACTGATGCTCGAGCAAGGGGTCAGCGCCTGTGTATCACGGTAGTCAGTGGAGTGTGAATTCATGGGGTTCTATGCAAAGACCATGTACATGTAGACATTGACTGTGGAACATTCACGATTGTGGTCATGAAGAAACAATAGTCATCCTAAGTCAGTTTCAGTTCTAGTGACTCAGTAGCAGAAATCTGTAAGAATTTGATCAGATGCCTTGTAGTGATGTCACTCAACTGTGTCCCCTAACCTTTTCTGTTTAATTTTTTTCTTTATAGTAGTCACTTTTGCAAACATTTCAAAAGAAGAAATGCTATTATTTCAGTAACAACGCAGACCCCAGTTGCAGCTTTTCACAGCAATCCAAGTGGTAGGTTTGTTTTGGTCCCCATTGGGTCAGACTCCTTGCCTTGCTCACATAGATTTCCATCAGCAGAGATGAAGGTGATGCAAGGTGACCATTCAGAGCCTGGATGCTTAGAGCTGGAGCCTGTAGCAGGTCTGTGGGAGGGTAGTTTTCTTCATAAGAGGCTCTTGGTGTCACAGGCAAGGTGATAGTGCTACAATTCCAACATCAAAGCCATCGGTGAGCTCTGTCATATGAAGACCATGTGATTTAAAAAAAATAGCTAAAAAGTTCAATTTTACAATCCCCAAAAGTTATAATTCTGCTACTTTCCTGCATTAAGAAAAAATTTTCTCCAATGGCAGAAGAAATTAATTTTCTTTTGAGCACACCGATACCTTCAGATGCATCTGTATGAGATGATTATTACTTTATGGTGCTACAAATGACACCCTCACCATCCCTATGCTTCTATTTAAATTATTCTTATTTTTCTGGCTAAACTTTTAGTTTTTCATTATTTCATTTTTCTGTTAATATACAGTAGATGTCTATATTTGGGGGTTACATATGGTAATATAATATATTCATGTTCTATATAAAAATAAAATTAATGCTATTGAGATCTTCGCCACCTTAAATATTTGCCTTTTCTTTATACTAGAAACATTCAAATTATTTTCTTCCAGCCATTTTAAAATATACAACAAATTAATGTAAACTATTGCCACACTGTGTAGAAAATGAACAGGAGGACGTATCTTCTATCAAACTGTGTATTGTACTCATTCATCAACTTTTCTTGGTCTGGCCTCCTCCCTTTCCTTCCTGGCCTCTGGGAACAACCAATATCTGCTCTGTCTTCATGGCATCAACTTCTTTAGCTCCCACTGATCTATGAGAAGATAACTTAAGACAATAATCTCAAGTTATGTTGCTGTGAATACAGGTCTTCATTCTTTTTTTGTGATTGGACAATTGTGTGTGTGGAATATTGTGTGTATATACATATACACACAATGGAATATTATACATATATATACATATAACAATGGGATATATACAATGCATATATGTGGAATATATATACATACTTTGTACATATACGTGTGTATATATGTGTCTCTGTATATGTGTATATAAGTGTGTGTATATATGTTTGTGTATATACATGTGTGTGTTTGTATATATGGTGATTCCATCTTTTGGCTATCATGAATAGTGCTTCAACAGACCCAGGAGCATGAATATCTTTTGATATATTGATTTCCTTTCTTTCCTATATATATTGGTATATATAACCAATAATGGGATTGTTGGATCACATGGTGGTTCTATGTTCAGTTTTAGAGGACCGTCCTTACAGTTTCCCAGCTGTACCAATTTTCATTTCCACCCATAGCATATGAGCTGTCCCTTTTCTACACATCCTCACCAATGTCCATTATTCCCTGTTTTTCTGATAAAAACCACTTTTACTGGGGTGAGTGAGATAATATGTCCTTGTGCCTTTGAATTCCATTGCCCTGATGATCAGCCATGGTGAGAATTTTTCACATACTTGGTGGCCATGGGTGTGTTTTCTTTTGAGAAACCTGTACTCACATTTCTTGCACCTTTTTAGTTGAGTAGTCTATATTCCATTGAGCAGTTTGAGCTCCTTATATATTCTGGTCATCAATCCTTGCCAGCCAGGGGTTGGCAAATCTCTTTTTACATTCTTTGGCTTGTCCTTTCACTTTGCTGATTGTTTTCTTTGCTTTTTAGCTTGGTGTAATCCCATCTGTCTATTTTTCTTAAGTTGTTTGTGCTTTTGAGATCTTACACTAAATATCTACTCCTACCTCACTGTTCTGAAGCATTTTGCAAAGGTTTTCTTCTAGTAATTTCCAGATCAGGTGCTAGATTTTTCCTTAATTCATTTTTTTTTAATTTGGTGATAAATAGTAGTTTAGTTTCACTCTTACCTTATAGTTCTCTTGATTTCCTGGCACAATTCATGGACAAGACTGTTCTTTCCACAATGTGTATTCTTGGTGCCTTTCTTGAAAGTGAGCTGGTTGTAAATGTGTGGATTTATAGCTGGGTTTTCTGTGTGCCTATTTTCAGGCCAGTGACCTGCTGATGTGGTTTCTAAAGATTTGTAGTATATTTTGGAGTCAGGCTGTGTGGTTTCTCCAGCTCTGTTCTTTTTATTGAGGATTGCTTTGGCACTTCAGCATCTGTGTAATACCATAAAAATTTTGTGATTGTTTTTTCCATTTCTGAGAAGAATGTCAATATCTTTTGGTGAGGATTAACATTGAATATTTAAATTGCTTTGGTTAGAATTGTCATTTAAGAAATCTCAGTTCTTCTAATCCATGAGCATGAAGTATCTATCCACTTTTTTACCCTCCTTAACTTCTTTCATTACTGTTAAGGTTTCCATTGTAGAGAGCTTTGGTTTCTTTGGTTAAATTAATTCATAGGTAGCTTATATTCTATGTAGTTATAATATTACAAATGGGATTTCTTACTTGGATTCTTTTCCAGATTGTTCATGTTGGCATATATAAGTGCTGATAATTTTTGTCTACTGGATTTTATATTCTGAAATTTACTAACTTTTGTCAGTTGTAACATTTTTTCGATGGAATCTTTAGATTTTTGTATACATAAAATCAAGTCTTCAGTGAACAAAGATAATTTGATTTATTCCTTTCTAACTTGGAATCCCTTTATTTATTTCTCTCTCCTAATTTATCTGGCCTGGATTTCAATATTATGTTCAATAAAAGTGGTGAAATTGGGCATCCTCGTCTTATTCCTTAGAGGAAAGGTTTTAAAAATTTTCCCATTCATTATAATGGTAACTGTGAGTGTATCATCTGTGGTTTTGGGGTATGTTCCCCCCAAGCCCAGCTTGTCTTGTTGGGGTCCCCAGATGTGTCTGTTATCTCTCCCTATAATCCACTGTAGAGGATGCCAAGAGCCAGACGACCTCTTAGCAAGATGATTTGCAGCTGGGGGTGGACCCTGGGGCAATTTGTACACAGGTGCTGGGAGTGAAGAAAGAGCCCGAGGCCATGGTGATCCTTAGGCACATAGTCATTGTCTAATACTCCCCTCACCTGTCTTGTACTGTCTCAATAAAAGGCTACTGCGGAGGTTGCTCTGGGCTACCCTGCAATCAAGGTTAGCCTGCTTCCTTCAAGTTTGTACTTCTAATCCACATCAAGCCTGGTTCCTTCCTGCGGCTATGGAGACCAGGGCCATAGGGGCTGCGACAATCTACACCTGAGCTGCACCCACTTTCCCTCTCTTTGGTCCAATATTCTACATTCCAGCTGGGACTGACCACAAGGAACATCTCTAGGTGGCCATCTTGGCTCTTCCCTACAAGTATTTCAAAAAGATCACAACTTACTTTGGGTCACAAACAAAAGTATAAAAACAAACACAAAGGAAAACAATCTTGAAAATGATACACTTTAATTCTATCCTCCTAAATTTTGATTTAATATCTCAAGTTACTATTTTATACAGCCTATTTCTTAAGCTTTTGATAGATTTGTCCTTTGGGCTTTATCTTGGAGTTATGAGGGGTTTCTACACTACAATTACAGTATTCTAGTATTATGGGGGTGTCTATGTGATAGATATTACCAGTGGGTTTTATAACTTCAAATACTTTATTTTTGCATGTTAGTTTTTACGGTTTGTTTGGTTTTGTTTAAAATTTAAGAACTCCCTTTAGGTTTTCTTTTAAGACAATCTGGAGGTGGTAAATTCTGTTAGCTCTTGTTTTCCTAGAAAAGACTTTTCCCTCCTTCATATTTGATGGATAGCTTTGCTGGGTTGTATATTTTTGGATTTCAGTGTTTTTTTATCACTTTGAAAAAATGTCATCCCATTGTCTCCTGGCCTGTACTGTTTCCATTGAGCAACCTGTTGCCAGCCAGATTAGAGCTCCTTTACCTGTTACTTGTTGATTTTATCTTACTGTTTAGAATCCTCTCTTTGTCCTTGACTTCTGAGAGTATCATTATATATCTTGGGTTTGCTTTAAAAAAAAAAGCAAAATAAGAATGCTGAGTCTCTTTGGTCCACCTTGACCTTCATGTTCCTGGATATCTGCCTCTTTCTCAAATTATGTAAAATGCCCTTTTTTTTTTTTAATAGACTTTATACACCTTGCTCTTGCTGGATACCAGTGAGTCTAAGATTTGGTCTTTCGTGGGAATTGTCTTTGCTTTACAAGTGTTTTTTGTTGCTTTTCTTTTTTCTTTCTTTATTTTTTCCCCTCTTCAGTGTATTTCAAATAGCCTGTCCTTTAACTTTGGTTCTTTCCTTAGGGCATCCTGTTTTTGAGCACCTCTAAGGAGTTTTTAGCTCAGCAATTATATTTTTTACTTTTAAAATTTGTTCAATTTTACTTTTTGTCATTTCAATTTCTCTGTTAAATTTCCCTGATAAATTTATGAATTATTTTTCCATGTTATCTTGGAGGTCACTGAGTTTCCTTAAAATGGCCACTTTGTGTTCCTGGCCAGAGAGTTGAAGAGTTCACATCTTGCCATCTTGTTAAGCCTGGTCACCGGTTCCTTGCTTTGTCCCTTCATGATGTCATGGTTCTCTGCTCACTGTTGTTTCTTGTCAATATATCTGTGCATTTTAAAACTTGTCATTTTTTCAGTCTTTGAGTATGGTTTTCTTTCTTTCTTCCCTTTTTCTGTCTCTGTCTCCCTTTATTTTCCTTTCTCCCACTAACTCACTGACTCCTTTTATATACTAAGAGCATATTAAGCCCAGGTTTGTCATAGTTTAACTAAATATTCAGGATGCCATTTTTTCTGAATGGGGGTGGATCTAGGATCTTCTGGTACCATATGAGGCTGACTAGTGGTCCAGGCCCAGGGGACCTGTGGACTGAATCTCTCACAGTGTGATGCAGCTGAACAGTGACTCTGATGTGGAATCTCCACTGGCTGAGCTAAGAGCACAATTTCCAGGGCTGGTAATGGTAGTCATGCCTTATGTTTTTGTCTGTGGCATTTTTAATGATATTCTTCCTTAATCCTGATACTTCCTGTGTGTTAAAGCAGAGACAGGTCTTCTAATAAGTTCCCCAAAATGGTGGGGAAGCTGGTTGTTCACTTAAGTCTCACTTTTTCCAGTCCACAAAACATGAGATGTGGGGAAATTTTTAACATGCTTGGTGCTGGGAGGCTTGGTGAGAGGGGCATTGTGGTGTGGAAGTCTGACTCTCTTCCCATTCGCTCAGTGTTTTCACTTCTTAGGCCCCCAGGAACTGTGACCTGTCTCATCCTCATGTTTGAGTTTGGAGTATTTCTTGTTTTGGTTTGAGGGGGGACTAAAGTTAACTTGCTTTCTTTCACTGTTTTGGAACCAGAACTCCCCAAGGCCAACTTTTATTTAATTATTATTATCTTCCTTTGTGATTGTATTACATATTGAATCTCTCTTCACATCTGTAACTTTTTTACTTATTAAACACTAAGTCACCTATTTTATTTTACTTTAATTATTTGGGGCATTTGCATATTTTTCCCTGTTGAGAATTCTCAAGGGAAAGTATTTATTTTATACTTCAACCTACTATCTCAAGAATGCATTGAATGCAATTTTTTTCATTTAGTAGGAATATAACCAATACTACTTTATTGAAGGGACTGAGCCTGAAATAATGAATTTGAGAGCTACAATACTGTTTCAGAAGCTGTCTGAGACAGAAGATTGACCTATTTTTTTGTGGTCCTTCAGAAATACATGATTTTATAAATAATAAATTTTTTTGAATTTACCTTTTTGACTTTTAAAAAGTTTTTTTTTTTTTTTTTAGCAAACACTAACATCTGACTTGAACTTTCTTAGAAAGGATTTTGTATTCAACATCATGAGTGTTTTCAATAAAACATGATCATTAATGGCACAGTCTGTCTTTAGTAAACTAGAATCGTTTGCAGTCAAGAGTTCCCTACAGCTTTTTTCTTCTGCAGTAAGAATGAGTGCATTTGGAAATATTTATCTGCTGACTAAAGGTCTCCAGACGATAGTGAACTGCCAGTATTCATACTGGGCAATTGCCAATGTCAATCTACTTTAAGAAGATAACTTGCCTTTCTAGTGTAGAAACAATGGAAAGTTGTAAGTTTTTTTTTCCAATAAACTTTAATGACTCAGAGAGAACATTAGCAATGGTTAGCATGGAATCGTCTCACAAAGAAAAAGGAGAAAAGAACTAGTAAAAGTCAAAATAGCTTTCTATTCAAGTGTAATGAACTAAATTCCATTAGAGTTTTTCTGAGTCCTCTCCTTACACTATTGTCAAGCTCTCACTTACATTTTAGAATGAAAGACAGTAATGGTCACATGACAGCATTATATATATACACATATATATATATATAATCTAGACATTGAATAATTGAAATATTCAAATGTCTCACAAAGCCCTTGTAACATGCTGGACAATGAGATAAGCAATGGGAAGGTGGGTATACGTGGTCTCTACCCTCAAGGATCTAGTGATCTATACAGTAAAAAGTACATTAAATAAATGATTATATTATAAGAGTAAAATTTTTGGCATAAAAGTACACTATATGAAGTACTGTTGGTTTTAGGAAGAAATGTTGTCTTGCAAAATATTAGAAAGAAATGTAGAAAATATTTATTTATTTATTTTATTTTTTGCAGTTTTTGGCTGGGACTGGGTTTGAGCCCGCCACCTCTGGCATATGGGACCAGTGCCCTACCCCTTTGTGAGAGGCACCACCCTGGAAATATATTTTTTTTCCCCTGAATCCAGAAGAATGAGTAGGGTTACTCCAAAAGTCAAAAGATTAGAGCTGTGCCAATGGCTCAGTGGGTAGGGTGCTGGCGCCATATACCAATGGTGATGGGTTCAAACCTTGCCCTGGCCAATCTGCAACAAAAAAATAACCAGACATTGTGGTGGGTGCCCGTGATCCCAGCTCCTTGGGAGGCTGAGGCAAAAGAATTGACTAAGCCCAAGAACTGGAGGTTGCTGTGAGCTGTGACACGACAGCACTCTACCGAGTGCTTAAAAAAGTGAGACCATCTCAAAAAAAAAGTCAAAAGAGTAGGACAAGAAAGTCTCGGAGAGCAGTGCAAATAAAAGCTCAGAGAAATGAAGGCTCTCATGTGGTAACAGAATGGCTTGGAACTGTAGAGTTGGAAAACATAAACAGTGCTTTCTTATTATGAGTCACCTATTTTGAATATTCCTTTCCTTTTAGAAGTCTGGTCTATTAGGTTGGGTAGATTGCTCTTTTTCTTTTTTTTAAGGAGTCAATTGGAAGTCAGAATGAAGTATGAATCTAACGCAAGAGAAAGATTGCTAATCCAATTTCTGCACTTGTTCTTAAACTAAGGGATTTAATGGCTTTTAAGCTAATAAGTACATGTCTCGGTAAGTTCACTGTGATACCAGAATATACATATGGAGATCTGGGAGAAGCCAGCTTGGTTAAGGAAATGTTAAAAGGTTTGTTCTCAACGTCTTCTGTGTCTCACAATTCAGACTGAGTCCACCTTTGCAAAGATGAGACTCATGGTCATTCACTCAGGTTAAAAGCATGCAGTGGTAAAGTTAAAAAGGTCAGTTGGAAATTAGAGAAATGTTTTTTTGAGAAGAGTATTTGCTCTACCAAGGGTGCCAGCTCTGGCTTCCCCATCCCTGTGGGGATGCATGGCCTTGCCTGGAACATCCGTAAAGAGATGAAAGGCTACGTTTGATTATTGATGCCTTCCATCAGATGGTGAGTCACCGGCTTGGTTTTCTATGAATCATATATATAACTGTGCTATAAACAGAAGTTATTTTAATGTTCAATCCTAAATGACCCTACTGGAGCTTAGGAGTCCTCAGTGGAAGTGACTCCTATGTTTCCTAAGTGGGAAAGGATTCGGTGGTGATTCCAAACAGCCAGGTGCTAGGTGAGTAGCTGAGAGTACTGAGAAGTGAAGCAGCCCGGAATCAAGGGGGCTGAGAGTGGCCTGTCTGGAGGTGAGTCCCCAGAGAGCACAGCAGAGGCAACATGGAAGCCAGCGGGAGCTCTGTCAGCTCTGCAGCCAGGAGCCTCTGACACTCGTTCAGAAAAATTACTATCAGGAAACAGACTTCCCATACCCATATAACTTCTACGCCTCCCTTCTTTCAATTCTGTAAGTGGTAGTAATACAACCAGTGAGAGGGGAGGAAAGTGCGAGTGGAGCAGAGAATAAAGAAGCTGACCACCACAGCATCTGTTCCTGGTTGGAGATTTCCAAAACTGAAGGGAGGAAGAAGTTAAACTGCAAATAAAAGGTGAAGGATTTTAAAAATGATTATTTCATAAGACTGAACATTTTGTTACTGACCTATTTAGGGTTTGATGTAACCCAAGGTATTTTAATATCTGAGAATGTCTCAAAGGCATAGGGTCTACCCTGGATTCAGGCATGGTGAAGAAGCAGGAAAATGCACAGGAAGACTCACTCAGGAGAAGACAATGAAGGTGCTGGTTTCATTAGGCAAGTCACACAGGCAGGAAATAATGGTTGCATCTTTAACAAAAAGCATCTGCTATAGGTAGACAGCTAAGAAAAAGCCAGTGCAATGTTGGGTGGTAAGGTAAGATTTGGAACCCTGTTTAGCAAGGTACCCAGATAATGACCAACGGTCAGTCTATGCAGGACGCAGAAGTCTAACGCGGAAGAACCAGGTGAGTTATCTAGCTAGTAACTTGGGACAGTTTTAGGAGTGGAAGATGGGATATTTGTGTGGAAAGGTAAGTTTGGAAATAAAAAATTTAAGATAGTGAATCAAAAATCTCTTTCCTTGTTTGTCTTGTATAAACCAGAAGAGGTCTAGCATATCAAGTTTAGGGCACGGGATTTTGCTTAACAATGGGTCACACTGCCCGGGGCACATCCCAAATGAATCTATAGGTAGCGATAGGAAGAGTAACAGCCATAATGACGATAATGCCACCGTATATTTTATCCAGACTTTGGAGCAAGTATTTCATAACAGAATGTCATACGATCCCTAAAACACAGCTCTTTTTTCATGATTTGGTGATTTTGGCTTAGAGAGTCTAAGTAGCTCACCCAAATTCACACAACTAATAAACAGTAGACACAGACTTTCATCAGAGCCAAACTATTTTCTTATTCTTCATTTTTTGAGAAAGAAGAAATAATATCACTTGCTCTTCTGAGAAAGAATGGAAGAAGATGAGCAGAAGGTACGGTCAGGTAATTTGAGTGTAGGGAGAAGGAAAAGGAAAAGATTTTGTTTTTAAAATACAAATTTTATGTAGATCCAGAGAATTCCTAATCTCCCTGCTCAACTCGGCATTTCTGTATCAGGGAAGGCTCACCCAAACCCTGTTTTTCAGAAGGTTCTGAAGAGGTTCGTCTGGTGGGGCCTGGGCTCTGGGCTGTACTGTGGAGGTGTCCAGCCTCCGACGTGGACACCGGTTGCCTCTTACTCCGGAGAAAGAAATCCGGAGTTTGAGTCCCATATATGTGATGCCACAGCACCACCATTCAAATATTACCCAACTCATCCAAAACCAAAAGAATAAATTCACCCTTTAAAAAATGTAATCCAATAATTTTAATACGCAGGAGGCCTGGCCTGCAGGGCACTGAGGTTTAGATGAAATGAAAGCTGAGCGTCTGCCCTCCATCAGCACCTGTGTCTCCATACTTAAAATAACACAGTGACAGAGGGAGCTCTGGTTGGTTACATATGTTAATGGAATAGATATATTGTTTAGCAGTGCCCACAGGAAAATGTTTGAAGCTGGCAAAACTCTTAGGAATGCTGTCATCACCGATAAACAAGGAAAGACAGTGGGTCCATTTATACCACCAGCAAAAGGTTTGGTCATTTATATAACAATACCCAAGGAGAAGTCCAACTGGAAGAGTCAAAGTGTTTTATAAGGTAGGGGACCATGTGAATATCACTCTCATTAAGGACTTGCTACCTATTTTTGAATAGTCTGATGTTTTGATAATTTTGTCTATCCAAATCATTGTAAAACTCCTTTGAGGTAGGAACTATTATCATTCCCCTTTTAATAGAAAACTGAGCATCTGACAAGGATACTTACTTATAGTTTACAAGATCTGTTTTACTTCATATCCAGAGCTTTTAATCAACGTGCTAATAATCTCGAGAGGGCAGTGACAGCCAATTTAGGGCAGGCACAGCTGCGTGAGTCCAGAAGAAATGAACGTGACTCATCTGGCTGTCCTTGACCTCCAGCTGGAGCTAAAGAGATTAGTTGGGACCAGGCCCATATACCAGAGCAAAGGCTGGCAGAGACTCCGTTCTGCACAAGAGGGTTCGATGCCAAGTGGCAGGCTGGATACAATTGGAGTACAAGTGACCCACTGAGGAGATACATGATGGAATTAGCGAGAGATGGTCCTCAGAGATTCTGGAAGCTGATGGATGCCAGACACTGGGCTAGATGTTATGCTGTTATCTAGAAATGCCCCACTGGTTATGTGGCTGTCCAAGTGTAAGGCTGCCTGGACACTGAGCTGTATGCACTCCAGGGAGTGATAGGCCAAGGGGAAGGACAAAAATCTACTTTTACTTTTAAATCCACATCTCGGTGTTGGCGTGGTCTGTGAACTATGGATACATCTTCTGTGAGATGATTTATGGCCTGCCTTTCAAATACACAAACACACACTTATGGTGAGTAGACCAGAAGCACAGCTCAGTACTGGGTTGGTTACCGGAAGAGATTCAGGGTTGTGGCTTGCTTTGGACACCCTGCAGGATGATCTCATTTGCTGAAACAAAATAAATTCTATAAATGTTATTAAAAATTTCGCAAAAAAAGATTTTCAGTTAATAGTTGAAAATAATTACAGAGAAACATGAATGTGTTGAGTGTCCACAATCGGGGTCCTCTGGCTTCTGCGTCCCCCAGGTGAGCCATCCACTCGCTGAGTGAGTCAGTGTAAACTGTCAAGTAACTCTTGGAGCAAAGAATGTTCTCTATCCAAGAGGCAAGAATAAAGGCAGTTACATTTTCTTCCTAGTACCTAGCTCCTGAGTGTCCTAAACTCTTATATTTTCTTTACATATAAGATACTTCTGGTTTTGGTCTCAAGTGGACACCTAACCTAAGAATAGTAATAGATTAAAACACAAAATGTGCTGAAATTGCCATGTGTTTCATAATTCCTGGGAAGAGTTGAGGAACTGTTTTAGCACCAACTGTTTCTGTATTACCATTTTCATTTTTTGAATAGGATTTTCACTGAATTGGAAAGAAACCTCATGTACCCAAATATATAGGGCACAGAAAGGAGGCTTGTGCCTACTAATCTATACAGACATATAATCAAGCAGCGATTGTCAACCTGGCTGATATGTGACTGGAGTACAGTGTTAATGAAATTTCACAGCAGTTCTGGTAAGATGGTGATGGTTATTAAAGCTGACCCCCTTCAGCAAAGTAAATTGCCTTAGGTTTTAATTTTATTTTGACAGGATCCTTTATTACTTTTTCTGAAATCAATATTGACACACATAGCACACTGCAGAAACAGCTAAACAATGCAGTTTTCTCAGCAGTGAAAATCTGAACAGGTGGTTTATAATTTTAGTCGCTATATATATCTTCCACTGCACAAAAGTCACAAGTGACATATTGAAAAAAAAGCTATGCATGCATTAACAGTATTAAGTGCATTTAATGTAGACTCCAATTTTATATCCAATACGAGAGGTAGTATTACCTGTCCTCACTTTTGAAGGCTTCCTTAAAATGAAAGATTTAGAAAGGTTACTTTACAGTTTAAAAAAATTATATCCATTGATTCCATTTCTAAATACAAAGGCAATTTTGAATATGTTACATAAATTTCTTTTCTTTTCTTTTCTTTTTTTTTTGTAGCGACAGAGTCTCACTTTATCACCTTCAGTAGAGTGCTGGTGGCATCACACAGTTCACAGAAACCTCCAACACCAGAGCTTAGGCAATCCTCCTTCCTCAGCCTCCCAAGTACCTGGGACTACAGGTGCCCACCACAATGCCCAGGAGCATATTTTTTTGTTGCAGTTTGGCCAGGGTTGGGTTTGAACCCACTACCCTTGGTATATGGGACCAGTGCCTTACCCACTGAGCCACAGGCACCACCCAATATGTTACATAATTTTTAGAGAATTTTTAAAGCAAAAACTCAGAAAATAGAATAATTTTAATATACAAAAATACCTTAAGGACTATAATTCAGCTTCGTGAAGTGCTAAATCAGTTAAGTGATTTAATCAAGGCTGTGTGGTTAGAACCAGATCTAGTATTTTAGGCAAGTGTACACTCTCCAAATTATCATCCGTGAAATTTAAAATTAAACATCCGAACTGATAAAATGACAGAATGCTTTCAACTATGTGTAAGATAAGAATATGTATGTGTGTGTACACATTTACATGTACACATGCCTGTATGTACAGACACAATGAAAAAGTCACTAATTTTGCTGCACACATTCTACTATATTACTATTTTTATTTACATAAAATAAAGTAATTATGGGTTCTTTCTTTCTTTGAGGGCTCTAAGTTTTACTTTTTTACAGTCTCAGAATAACGTATTATTGAATTAAGATAATAATTGCAGTTATAATATACTTGTTAATATACTTGGTGGATGTTTTTCCACCAGTGGCATCTTTCATATGTCTGTACATATTGGGGGGGGGGGGGAGAGATTTAGATTGATTTATGATAGGAAGTGACTCCCTACGGTGGTGAGAAGTTCCAGGATCCCCAGTCTGTTGGAGACAGGAAAGCTAATGGTGTGGGATCCGTCCAAGTCTGAGGGAACGAATTCTCTCTTACTCTGGCCTTTTTGTCCATTCGGGCTTCAGTGGTTGGATGTGGCCCATTCATCTTGTGAAGGGGACCTGCCTCGCTGGGTCCACACATTCGAATGTTACTCTCACCTGTGCCACTACAATGCGATTCCTTCCACTGGATTCCGGTTCCCCGGTTCAGGGACTGAAGACCCCACTGTCAGGTCTGGGCTACAGGGAAGAGCAACCACATGGTTCTTCACCCGGTCCAGGTGTCCCCTCATAGGGGCTGTGAAGTGCACGTCTTCTGAACCCACCAGTGTGGGTGAGTGGGTCTTAAATCAGCCGTCCCCAATCTTTTTGGCACGAGGACTGTTGAAGACATGGACCAGGGGAGGGAGTGGGCCGGGAGATGGACCTCAGCAGTGATGCCGTTGTGCTGTGGCCCAGTTCTCAGGGGGTGGGGACTGTGGTGGCAAATAACAAAGCTGACAGATGAGACAACAATCTTCCCTGGGAGAGGGAGGCACTAGTCAATACTGGTGCTGGGAAGACCAGATACACACATGCAGAAGAATCTCTTATTATATAGGAAGATCAATTCAAGACAGATTAGAAGCTTAAATGGAAGGCTTTTAAATGAAACTGCAAAAATTCTAGGAAAAATGTAGAAAAAACTCCCTAGACTTAAGCAAAGGATTTATGACTAAGACCCCAAAGCCGAATATAGCAGCTACAAAAATAAATGGGGCTTAATGGAATATAAAACCTTCTGCACAGCAAAGGAAATAATCAACAGAGTAAATTGACAATCTACAAAACAGGAGAAAAATATTTTCAAAGTATATATCCAACAAAAGACTGATATCCAGAATTTACAAAGAACTCAGATAAATCAACAAGAAAAAAACAGATGACTCCATCAAAAAGAGGGCAAAGACAAAGAAGTTTTTAAAAAGAATATAGACAAATGGATGACAAACATGAAAAAGGCTCCATATTGCTAATCACCAGGAAAATGCAAATTAAAATGACAGTAAGATATTACCTTACCCCTATTAGAATGGCCTATATTAAAAAGTCAGAAAACAGGGGCGGTGTTTGTGGCTCAAAGGAGTAGGGAGGATGTGGCGGGTTCAAACCCAGCCCCGGCCAAAAATCCAGACAGGATTTTTAAATCCTGAGTTAAATCCAGACAGGTCCAGCATTTCTAATTAACACACCTTTTGGTCCCTGTTCTAACCAACCAACCAGGCAAACTGCTAAAATCCTTCCTGTCTTCCCAAAATGCAACCTTAAATGCAGAATTTCTCTTACTAAGCCCATATCAGTAAATTTGGCCTGATTCAAATATATATTCCTTCCACCACTTTCCCACATCCTTAACATCTGTTTCCACACATGTTGCATATACTTCTGTCTCTAAAAATAGAAAACTATGGCCCTTTTTTTGGAGCATAGTGGACCTCCTCGGGGCTCAGGCTTGGTACCTCACCATCAGGGCCTTGCCTGCACTGGAGTCTAGTTATGGGTCTGGAGGAAACCAGAGCTGTTGTAAGGGGAGACCTCAGAGAGTTGGAATTTTCTTGTGTGGCACCTGCGTCTGGGGCCATTAGAGTTTCCCTAGGAAATGAGGTGATAATCCTCGGATGAGAATGGAGAGGCCACTTTCACCAGGACTAGGGGTCCTCTTCCACTGGCAAAGAAAGCTCATCAAAAATTAGGGGCTCAACCTCCCCAGTTTATTATCTGGGTCTTCACACAAGGTCGTGTTCCCTGTGACTGCCTCTGTTTCAACACCCTGAATGGCTTCGAGTTCCACTTGTGTTGTGATTCAGGCAGGTGTAGAGTGGAGTTGATTTTGATTTCAATAGTCTTAGCCCCAGGGCCGAGGGAGATAAGGGCTCTTTCAGGAACACACTGACACAGATTATTTCTCCGGCACCTGTGCTGGGAATGGGAACTCCTGAATTCATCCTTTCCTTTCACCTCTTTGTTCAGGAACTTTAACAGCAATCATCCAAGTTCATTACATTCATGAATTTTCCATGTTTGATAATACCCAGCTCTTTGCTTTTTTTGTGTGTGTGTGGTCAGGAGATCCAGCGCAGATTGTTTGCTTATCTCTGTTGCAAGATCACAACATAAACCACCAGTGCTCTCTTCACTACTAGAAATAGAGTCATTAGCATCTTTAAATACAATCAGATTAAAAAGCCAGTTCCAGCAACTCATAACCAATTCAGAAGACTCATTTTAAATTATTCTCTCTGGAATCATTCTCAGGACCAAAATCTATATTTGTCTGGGTTTTCTGGAGAAACACACACCCATATATACATATATTACATGTATTTGTATATGTAGTATAAGGAAGTGGCTCATGCATAAGCCAATTTCTGGAGGCTGAGAAGTCTCAGGATCCACAGTTGGCAAGGCGGAGACTCAGAATGTGGAACGTGTACTTCCAGCTGGATTCCCAAGGCAAGAGGAGACAGATGTCCCAGTAAAGACAGGTAGAGAGAGTGAATTTTCTCCTATTCTGTCTTCCTCTGTCCAGGTCTTCAGTGGATGGAATGGGGTCCATGCACATCAGGAAGCGCGATCAGCTCTGCTCATCTGCTGATTTGAATGCAGGCACCATCTAGGACCATCCTCGTAGACATGCCCAGGGAAATCCTTACCCAAATATCTGGGCACTCCATGGCCCAGTCCAATCCCCACATAGACTAAACCCTCAGGCTGTGCAGGACAGAAGCTCTCTGACAGCAGATGAACTGTCCCAGGTCTTTTTCACCTGGGTGAATTGTGTTTCAATGACGCTCTGCAGTTGACTTTGGATTTTCTTTCAAGCCTTCATTTTTCTATGGTCAACACCTCTAGGACTTTCGACAGAGCCGCTGTTTTTTTTTTTTTTTTTTTCTTTTCTTTGAACTCACTGGTGTATGTTATATTCTAATTTACCAAAGCACCCTGACAAAGTTCACCAACAGCTTACTCATCTATGATCTCTAATCCCTTTCTTTCTTCTAATTCTCTCCAAACTGTATACATAGGAACCATTTCACCCTCTGAACACTTAGCCCATGGGACAATATTAGATCTAATTTCTCCCTATGTTCTATCTTCACTCATTTGCTTCCATGCTTCTTCCTCTTCCTTACCACCCATAGACACGGGCCTTTTCCAAGATTTTCTTTTTTTGTCTTGCTTCCCTATTTCCATATTTTTGTATCTTATCTTCTCATGATTTTATCTCCTTCTCCTGGCTTTGTATTTTCTTGTATAGGTTTTGCTCTCAAAGATCTCCATTTTTTTTCCTGTGTTTAGACAATGAATTCTTTCAATAATTTCATTAAAAATTATTTGTAATAAAAATACCTGTGGTGGTTAGAAACAAGCACATAAAAATGAATTTCTTACTTTACCAAAGAATGCCATCTAAGCCAGCAAGTGTCCAGAGCTCTCTTGTGATAAATCACATGGATTTCAATTAATGTAACTCATCTATTAAATTGCATTTCAGAAGAAAAATGGTTATGTGAGAATATGGAAAATACATTGTCAAAAGCTAAACAGATTAGCTTGATTTTATAGCAGTAGGCAAATGTATAAATTAAATGGTGAATTATAATTCCTAAACTTTACATAAAAGCCTGCTCCATTTTGTGAAAGAGCTTGACAAAAAAAATCTTTAAAAAGTTATGAGGTGCCACCATTATGTTTATGCTCACTAACATAACAGCAATGTGCCGTAATTATTTAACTACAGTTTCAGTGTTTTCACATTTGTCGCATTGCTGAGCCATTAGAAACCCAGTCTTACTGTGTTTTTTTTTTTTTCAATTACCTGAGCATCCCTTGGGTCCAAGAGGATAAATAAATTTTCAAAGATTGCTGACTCTCTTACCCTATTAGAAAAGACTACAACTGCTTGTTCCACTATTTGAACCTATTTTCATGGGTGTTTGTGTAGTGATTTTAGATTTTTTATGAAGTCAGTGATTAAAAACCTTCTTCAAATGTTAAATATAGTAGGAATATGGCTATTATCTCCCTACCATTATGTTATTCAATTCTTCACATACAAAATCAAGGTTATTATACATATTTCTTGTTTTATACAAGTGATGTGTTTGTTTTCTTACACTGACAGTGAGACCACCTGTTTTCCTGTTCCACTGAGAATATACAAGGAACAAATAAATTGAAATTGCAGCATATGGAATTTAAATTAGAAATAAATATATATTTTTCTCCTGGTAAAAAATTTTAAAAATATACCTTCTCTGTGGTTATCTTGTTATCAAATAGGCTGCGTAATATATATAGTCTATTCTCATTTGTAAGTGCTTAATTACTTTCTGTCTTGAGAAGGGATATGAAATAAATAACTCTGAATGCCAGTCTTTATTCTGGTGTAAAATTTTGCCTTTATGAAAAATATAAGAAACAACAATTTATTTTTTCACTCAGATTTTCTAATAACAATAATAATAATGATGATGATAACTATTTTATTCTCAGCCCACAATTTTGGGTCAAATAATTGTGTTGAAAAAAGATAAATATCTTCGGCTCTCTGATATGGGTGTAATGCTTAAAAAGAAAGTGACTGCCTCTTTAGTTAACTTTACGTGTGTTAGACATTTTCTTAAAAATCTTCGCCAATATTTCCATTTTCAATTATAACTATAGACCTTTTATGTATGTTTCATTACCTTGTTTTTTAATTTTTAATTTAATTTAATTTTGAGAGAGCATCTCACTCTGTTAGCCTGGGTAGAGTACGGTTGTAGAGGACTGGACACCAGGCTTGCAAAGGACAGTGACTGATTCTTATCACATTAAAAGGAAATGCTGAGAACAGGACAGCCTCCTGGCAAGCCTAGAGATGCTTTGTGACTTGAGTGCAGTCCCCCAAGTGACTCAGTGTTCCAGAATGAGGTAAGGTTGGTCACTCACTAGTAAGCATGTGTTAAACATTAATGCTTAGTAGTTCTTCATGGGGGTTATGGGGAAAGAACATGTGAGGAGAGCACATGGCAATTCTTATGCTTGCAGCCCTCATACGGAATCACCTTAACTCTCCACCCCTGTTGTGAATAACCTTAATAAACAGCCATTGGGGAGGAGGCTTGGGGCTACCCTGCACTTACGCTTAGTAGGCCTCCTGCAAGCTTGTACTTCTAATCCGTGTCATGCTGGCGACCGAGACCAGGGCCACAGGGGTCACAACATATGGTGGCATCACAGCTCACAGCAAACTCAAACTCTTGGGCTCAAGTGACCCCTACTTGCCTCAGCCTCCCAAGTAGCTGGGATTACATGTCCCCGCCAAAACACACAGCTAGTTTTTTCTATTTTTAGGAGAGATGGAGCCTTGATTTGGCTGGTCTCAAACCCCTGGGTCCTCCCTTCTTGGCCTCGCAGAGGGTTTGGATCACAGGTGTGAGCCACCACACCTGGCTCACCCTGGTTTCTAAATGAGAAAAATAAGCCTCAGAGAGGTTCTTTATAAAAGGTGTTAAAACCCAGATTTTAAAGGATTTTTCTGACACTATCTGTAACCGTCTATAAACAGCAAATTAGTATTAGGAAGTAAACAAATATCATGAGCTGAGGACACGGTTTTAGTAACTTCAAATCTAGATACTTCTGAAGCTGTCAATCTAATCTCTGAAATTACTGTAGGTTTTATTCATAGTGTGTTCAGTTTGCTACTGACTACAATATATACACACGGTGGCTAACACCGGGCCCTTCTCCCTGAAGCATGTTAGAAAATGCCTCTTGGTACAGCCTATCCAGACTCCTTCCTCCCCTTCTTTACATGAGAAACACCAATTTTATTTGGATGGGATGTGCCAGCTAAAATGTGGCATTTCTTTCTCCTGTTCAGACAAACATGACCACATGATGAAGATGGGGCATTGAAGTTTAAAAAGAAGTCAGCGGGCATGAAGTTTCTTTTTCAGGTGATGAAAATGCTCTCAAGTTAGACAGTGCTGCACGACTCTGAATCGCTAGAAAACCCTGGGCTGGAGACTCTAAAACGTAAAAAAAAAAAGTGAGTAGGTTGAATCTTCTTAGAATGCTTTTAAGGAGAATGCATCCGTTGGTTTGTCTCCTTGACCTCACCTCCTTTACTTTCCTTTCATGTCTGTTGGACCACCAGCTGTCATCTTGCAAACATGCAAATAAACGCCAATCTCAGGGATGAAAGAGCAGAAATCTGACAGGAGGGGGCCGCGCAGACGGCGCACTGCGGGGTCATCTGGGCCACTGCGGGGGCTGAACTGACACAGGCAGCAGAAAACCAGATCGTCAGTAGCTTAAGCAAGGTATGGATTTTTTTTTTCTAACAAATGAATCCTTTAATCTTGGTGACTTAATACAATAAAGATCGATTCCTCACCCTGAAGAGGTCTGATGCTCCTGCACCCACTGTCCTGCTCTGGGAAGGCAGCGGGAGGGTCCGCCTGTCCTTCGGGGAAGACGCTCCTCTGCTCTGGGAAAACGCACTTTGGGACGACTTAGGAACTGGCCTGTTTCTTTCATGGTAAATCTTGTTTATTTACTTTCTGTTTTTTTTCCCCCTACATTTTATCTAAATTATGATTTTGTTTTTGCCATGGTGCTAGAAATAATTTTATATTGTTTCTAGTTTTGTCTGAATCTACAATGCTGTATCCTTTTTTATTCTTGGGGACAGTTATTATGCCTCTTTTCTATATTATCAAATTAGATGAAGATTTGTCACTCTTATTGGTCTTTTCAGAGAACCACATTTTATTTTATTTTTACTTTTTTTTTTTTATCATTTTATTTCAGAGAACCACATTTTAGTTCTTCCGATCCCTTCTAGTACAAATTTTCTTTTGAGAAATGTTTCTTAATTTCTGCTTCTGTCCCCATTATTTCTTACATCTCTTATTCTTTGAGATTGTTTTGCTAAACTCTTTCTAACTGTTCACAATGTATTGTTTTGCCTTAACATTTAGCTTTTGTTCATTTCTAGCCAAATTATTTGAGGGTGTACATTTTTCTGGGAGCAGTATTTCAGCCTCAAACCATTGCCCTGTCATCGTAGTAATCCATTTCTAGGTATTTGTACTTTATTATCTCTACTTGGACCCATGGGTTATTTAAATGTGTGATTCGTTATTTTTCAGCATAGATTCTTGCTAGATATATTTTTGCTACTGAACTTTCACCTTAATTACATGGAAGTAAAATGTATTGTATGATTTAAATTCTTTGAAATCAGTTAAGACCAATTTATTAAGAACTGTATGTTCCATTTTCTGTATATGTTCTATATGGAACAACAAATTAACAAATGCAGTGCTCTACATAAATTATAATTTAGGTGCATAGATGGACGTAAAACTCAGTTAACCATGATTTGTATTTATCATGTTCATATCATCTGTATTTTTCTGTACCTATATATTAAAATATCCAATTGGAGTTGTTATGATGGTAGTTCTCCTTATTAATCTGTGTAGATTCACAAAGTTTGAAAATGGTGTTATCATTTTGAGCAATTGAATCTTTTATCATAATAGAAAAAACTGCAAAGTAAACCTCTATCAGTATTAATCTTTTCAATTTAAGTTCTATTAGGAGTGATATTGATATATGTAGTACTTTATCAGCTTAATTTTAGTTACTATTTGCACAATACATCTTATCTATGTTTTATGTGAGATCTGTTCTCTTGTGATTTATAGCTATGACTTGAAAACAGAAAAGAATTGAACTTATTTTTATCTACTCTGAAAAATCTTGATCTCTTTTTTTTTTGGCTGGGGCTGGGTTTGAACCCACCACCTCCGGCATATGGGGCAGGCGCCCTATTCCTTTGAGCCACAGGCGCTGCCTTGTTTGATTAAAATCTTAATCTCTTAATGGAAGCTATTAGTCCATGAATACTTAGTGAAATTGTTCATATTTGGACCTATTTCTAGCAACATATTTTGTATTTTAATACTTACATAGTTTCTAGGGAAGTTCCTGACTCCCCAAATCATTATTTAATTATAATTTTTTAAATCCCATATGTTATGTATATTTTTCTATTCCATACTATTCCAACTTCTTTTACACAAATTCAGTGGTTTTTCTTATTTCAAATGTTTAAGCTCTTACGAATTTAGAACTTACATTTTTTTGTACTTTTCTTTCATTATACTTGTAAGTAAATTTGGCAGTCTGAACTTCTAAAGGTCTGAAACTCTTTTCAAACTTACCGGAATATTCTGTATTTTTATTTTAAACATATATTTCTTTTATATATTAAAAAATATTTTTTAAATGTTTAAAAAAATTTATTTTTCCTGGCTCAGTAATACTCCATGGTGTCTGTGTATCACATTTTGTTAACTCGCTCTTGAATTGGTGGACTCTTGGGCTGGTCCCACATCTCTGTGATTGTAACTGAATTGCTGTAAACATTCTAGTGCAGGTGTCTTTTCAATACAATGATTTTCCCCCTTTTGGGTAATCACTCGTAGTAGGATGGCTGGATCAAATTTTGTGGAATCTCCATGCTGTTTTCCAAAGAGGCTGCACTTGTTTGCAGTCACGCTAGAGTGCACAGTGCCCTTTCCTCTCTGGGTGGGACCGGAGACCACTCTCCCAAGTGAAGTAGCGCAAGGGTGGAAAAGCAACACACATGTACTCACTATAATATTGGAACTGAGTGATCATCAATAAGGTTCATAGATGATGATACACCTCAAAATAGAAAATCAAGTAGGTGAGGGCGGACGCAAGGGTGAAATCATGCCCCATGGACACAGGGCACACGGTCCAGGTGACAGGCACACAGGACTCTGACTTGAGTGATCCACAGCACAACAACATTTGTATCCCCATAATGTTCTAAAATTTAAAAGTAAATTCCAGGAAACTGATGAATAACATAATTAAATTTGCATGTCTAATGTTAATTGGAATATATAACAAATAGGAAAGTCAACCAATTTTGTTGGTTTTAGCAGGTTTCAACTTTATCTGTTATAAATCACTTTGCCTTCCTCAAAAATTAAGGAACTATTAAGATACTTTGTGCATGTAATTTTAATTGTCCTTTTCAGCAGATTATGGTTTAGATTTTATAAATTTCTTAGCAATCTTTAATAAAATTGCTGTGTGACAGAAAGGGAGATCTAAAGTTGAGTATTGTTAAGAAAATTCAAACTTCATGGATAGATAAATCCCCAAATCTTAGTAGCTTAATGTCACAGAAGTTTATTTCTTCTGGAGTTAAAATGCAATGCCTCTCCTATTCTGTGGGACTCATGTCGCTTTCATCCGATGAGGCCTCAGTCACCAAGGAACTCTGCCTCTGCTCACAGATGGAGAAAGAGGGGGTACAGAATGCACAGTGAATTCTTTTACATTCCATTCTCAGAGAGTGATTAATGGTGACAAAATTCAAGGTGATGACAGAAGGAAGGGCCTGGGCATGGAGCCACTGACTCGGCATTTATTTCCTAACAAAACCTCTGGAATATAGAATGAAATGGGATAACAATATCAAGTCTATACTGAAATTCCAAGTTCTTCCCAATCACGCCTACCACTCCATGGATATTTGAGAGTTGACTGGAAAATGTGGGTGGACGTGACGGAGAGTGTGGCTGGGAGTCCCAGACACCGATCAACCCAACTGGGTCTCATCAGCAGAATAATCCATCAGGTTTCCATCATCGGAATAAGCCATACTGAGACACACCAGGTAGTATTTTGTACCAGACAGTGTGCTTGTCGTGCTAGTTTAAAATTTAAAGCATAAAAGCAATGACAAGATATAGAACTGATAAGCAATCAGAATAGCAACACAATAAAATTATATCACCTTATTAGATTAAATAATATATAAACATATAACCTATGACCCCCGAAATGCAAACACAAGCAAAATCTTTTTTAGAGGAACAGAAACAAGAGGTATCATGAAACCATCCCATATTTCCTAAGTTAATTATAATATTACCTAGGTGGAATGAAGAGTTAGTTTTCTCATTTAAGTGTATAGTGTCCTAAATCCTGCCGTGTTTTTATTCTACCTGAAAATAATAACTCTGAGGACATGCAACAAGGGTGTCCAACTTGCAGACCAAGGGCCACGTACAGATTATTTGAGGATTATTTTGTATATCTGTGCTGTCAGATACCGTGAAAATTATGCACACACCTTCTTTTATGCTCATCAGCTATAGCCAGTGTTTCAGTATTTAATGTGTGGCCCAAAGCAACTGTTACTCTTCCAGCGTGAGGAAGAAAAGAAAAAAATTAGACACCCCTAAGAGATTCTAGCATGTAGGTAAATGACCCAATTATATTTTTTTCCAGATAAAGGTCTAAGTACTGTACTGAGCCCCAATAAATATTTTCAAATTCTGGTATTATTAAAGTTCTATGGAATAGCCAAACTTTAATTTGAAGAATTACATGATTAATCAAAGTTTGGTTATCAATGATAGAGAAGGAACATAAATTTACCCCAACCTAAAAGGGGTAAGAAATGCTTCTAATCCAATGCCATATGGCATCTGTGTTTTGTGTTTTCCAGAATTACATGCTCTTGACTAGATGCCAGGAAGACAGAGAGCTGACAAAGATGTTTTAGGGCTTACCTAATAATTGGGAATTTCCCCAGTGTGGGGGCTTTCACCTGTAGTCCCAGTTACCTGGGAGACTGAGGCAGGAGGACAACTTGAGCCCAGGAGTTTGAGGCTGCAGTGAGCTATGACGAAGCCATTGCATTCCGGTCTGGTGTTGGAGCATGACCCCATCTCTAGACGAATTACTGAAGAATGAATGTTTCATGAACCTACCTACTGCTGCTTCAACAATCACAGAGCATTGAAGGCTTTTTCTCACTCGAAACTATTTCCATATAGTGTGGACTTTAGAAGGCCTTGGGATTTAGGTTTGATTTCTTGAAGATGTATAAGAAAGTTAAAACCCTTGTTTCAAGATATCAAGCTGAATTTATACAAAGTTTTCAGAAAACTTTTGTAGAGTACATCCCTATCTCCAATTGCCCCAGTAATAAATTTTATAATAGAGAGAATAGTTTTAATTATAATATTCATCTACTCACTCCAAACAACAATTTACTACTTAGGTTGGTGGTGTTGGTATAGAAAGTTCCTATATAAGAGAGATTATAGGCAAGACTATTCTAGCAGGGGCCTAAAGAATAACGAGAAAGAGAGAGAGAGAGATAAAGATGTAAAAAAAAGGTGATTCTATGCATGTTTCTCCTTGGCTCCTTTCATTTTATCCTGGGAAAATTACTAGAGTTTGGAATTGAGGAAGCTATTCCATAAATCAATAACTATAGAAGCTGATTCAAAACTATTTAGAAGCTAAAATAATTCAAGCTTTTTTATTAGTAAAGCCTTCTCTACAAAGTACTTTACATCTAAAAATTAGATATCCTTTATCTTATAGAATTTTATTTATTTTCAAGTAAGTTAGAGATCATTTTATAGACACTCGTATTGGGCTGTAGTTTTTCTTCTCCAGCTGGCAAACTTGGGCTTTTGTATTTATCCTTTCATCTCCCGCACACATAGACTTAATATTATCCTACATCAGACTATTGTTGGCTAAAGCACATTTATATTTGCACTGTAAAGGCAAAGTACAACAGTTATTCTAAAAGGTCAGTCCTTGAAGGATTATCTAAGGCAAAGTTGAGCCTGTAGGAGTCAAAGATCATGCAACTTCTGAGCTGGACCCTCTGTCAAACCAGGCTTCCTGTCAGCACGAGGCTGTGCTCAGAAAGAAGGCATTAAGGTGCCTGGGTGGAATCTGTGGAATTGCCACCACAGTTCAGAAGCTGAGACACCTGATGCGTGTTCAGAACAAACCCATTGGCCTACTCAATGCCACAATTTAACTGTAACACTAGGTCATACTGTGCATGGAATCTGCAAGTCTCTTTTTTTACAACAAAATGCCTTGCCACTAAATAGGTAAGCAGCTGGCTGGATATAATCTCTTTTATCCTTATGGCTATTCCTGAGAGGAAGGCCAGTGGTAAGGCTCATAATCTTTACCTTGTGCATGGGGGAAATGTCAAAAAGGTGAAAAGAGTCCTGCTATGTTATCAGTTGCAGAATGAAAATAGAGCTCATAAGAATATTAATCCAAGTTAAATGCTCTTCCCTTACGGACACATTTTCATGTGCAGGCACATAAAGATTACAATCCATGTACGATTTTACGTTTTATGTTTGATTTTACCTACATATATTCATTTTTTGTTTGTCTTCAAAGAGTCTCTGTATTTAGTGACACTGTAAGTGCAGCCAACATTAATGTTATTTGTTTGTATGAAAGTGGTTAGAAGTTGAGTAGTGACAGCTGACATGTCAAAAGTTTAAGGATGATATTTATGGGATATTTATAATCATTTATATAGATTGGGCTATTTACATATTATTTGTTAAATTATATATTATAAGGGTATAAAAGCTGAAACTAGCTCATATTGACTCTCAGGGAAGATTTTAAATTTCTGGTAATATTGCCAGCTGGTTGTCAGTAGAGCCATTATACATGCATATATAAAATATAGTATATATGATATTAAGCACACATGTGTTTAAACTATATTTAACACAAAGGTAATAAATACTAAAACATTGCTTCCTGATTATGTCACTATACCTTCTCTGTGCTCTTGAGGATATTAACATTTATTATATCTGCATGTTTGAAACACCACATTATATTCTATCATCAGGCATCTCCTCCCACCACCACGTTCTGTGAAGCCACCTTGGTAGTTCGAAATTGGCCATGGTGGTAGGTTTGATACCACTGCAATTACCAAATTCTACAAATCAGTACTTGGTTTATTTTTCTTATTCATTGTCTATACCAGGAGGCAGTAAACTACCGCCTATTAGTCAGCTGTCTGTTTTAATAAAGTATTATTGGAACTCTTCACACTTTATTGGCAAAGTTCAGTAGTTGTAACTAAGATGATATAGCTCAATAGCCATACCAGGAGGCAGTGTCTATAACACAACACAAAGCCTACAGTATGTATCATCTGGCCCTTTGAAAAAAGCTTGCAAAACTCTCATGGAGACTTATAAAAGAAGTGGGAAAAATATTAATAATGCAGTTGAAATTTTAAAGTCTGCTGTCTTTAACCATTATGTTATGAACAGCATGAAGAGATGAGAAACTATTCTTTTATTATTTGAAAATCTATTGTGCAATGCAGTAAAGAAGTGTGTAACATTATTGATGAAAGACTAAAGTTCCAACATGTGTCTTTTTGTTTTACATTGATCTTGCTCAGGAAGGAAAACAAAAATCTCCTCCAATATTTATGCCAGATCAACATACATTTATCACTGAAACTTTAGTGACTATGGATATAAGAGTTCAGCAAAAATTAACAAAAACACACTGTTGAAATGAATTGGCTATATGAAATTTAGAATGAACAATGGAGCATGTTTTATTATTTGGATAATGTGTCACAATATTTTATCTGTAAGATGTATAATAAACATACACATGTGTATGTAGATTTTTTGAGCCAGTGCTACCCGTTTACCAGCTCATCACTTCCCAAAGCAAGGTACCTGACCTCCCATGAAACTGCTGTAAAGATACATGAAGGTATGACGATTAAATTCACAAACCTGCCACTCTGCTCTCATGCTGGCAGCACTGTACAAACAACTTAGTAGGTTTCATAACCTTGATATATCGGCATCTCACAGTGGTGTTTGTGAGGGCATGAGGCAGTGTCTTGCTGAGTGGTGTTCATTATTGTTGTTGCATGTTTTTGTGTGGTGTAAAATGACAGCTCAGATGGACATTCCAGAAAAAGAGCTCCAAGATTGCTTTGAAGGGTGGACCAGGCTCTGTCATTGGTGCACATCTTCCCAAGGGGAGGACTTCAAAGGTGACCATAGTGATATTCAGCAATGCAGTACATAGCACTTATTCTAGGATAAATTTGTGAACTTAATTGTCAGACATTGTATTAGAATTGTATTAATTATTATACAATTGTGTAGTGATAGATAACTATATAAAATGCCTAATATGTAATTGTATTATGATTAGTTATATTTGCCTGTATTAGTTACCAAATAATTTATAAAATTTTAAATTATTCTGTGAGTTTAGTCTCTACTTAAAATGGAAGTTATTGAAATCTGAAATTAAAATATTGGCAAAATTTATGCACAGAAAAAGCTTGATTATTATACTGTCAATAAGACTTTTTACCTGTTGTAGTTTGGTATGCAATTATACCCATCATAATTTTTTAGAAATCTTGTACTACTCATTTTAACACCTGTTTTCAATACATTTGTCCAATTGAGTATTGAAAGTCGGACTTTTATTTATAATGTTCCTTTTCCAAACACCTTTTATTTAATCTTTACATTAAAGTAAAGTGTCTGTGAGTCACTGTCAATGTATGGTCTTTTGTATAAAAGCACACACTATCTTTCTCAACATCCAACAAGCAAGTATTTTTTTCCTTTTACACAAAATAGCAAAAATCACCTCATTAATAGCTTTTTACTCTAAACATTGAATTAATTCCTCACCAGATTAGGACTCTAGGTAGAGAAAACAATTTCACTTTCATTGAAATAAACAAAAGAAGACAAACCATACTTGGCAGCTGCATGATTTGGTAATTCAAAGAGCTTTATCCTCATCATGAAGGCACGCAGCCCACTCGATGAGTTCCTCAGTTGTTGAATGACTCCCTCATGGTTCCATCTCAAACGTGGGTACTCTATGGTGTATTTCAGAAATTAGTTTTTAAGGCTTTGATGAAAGTAAATTTTACTATTTCCAACTATAAGTATACATTGTAAGCAGATAAAAGTTGAAAATTATAGAAACTAAAACCAACTTAGTAATGTGTTTAAATAAACCAAAACCAAAATGAAAGCACATGGCTTTTTTAGGTATTTGGTGAAATCTTTGTGCATAAAAGGGAGCAGAACATCATGTGTGAGTGCAGAGGTTGGTAGAGAAATTAAGTCATTTTTCCTACAGAACAGATGAATCTACAGTACCAAGAGATGAAGGATTTTGTCTACAGGAATGCATGAATATATTTTCCAAATTTGACTGAAGAATTAATGGAAAACTATGACTTTATGTCAGCACAGGGATTCTTGGGGAGCTGAGTTGATAAAAGGGTTAGCAAACCTGATTATAAAGTCTCAATCCTCAGCCTGCCACATTGAGTTTTCCTCTCCTATCACGATGCAGGTGGCCTCTGTCTTACCCTGGTCTATCTGGTGGCCCTACATGGTCCACTTGGAGTGCCCACTGCCTACATATGCAGCCACATGGGGGGAGGGGACGCACCACATGGAAGGAGTGAACGCTAGGTCAGAATGCTTCTCAAAGATTTTAAAGGGAGGGTGCTAGTCAAACTTAAGAGGTGCTAAATAAAACAGTGAAGATCAAGAACACAGAGTGAAGATCCCTGTTCAATAAATGGTGCTGGGAGAACTGGATAACCACATGTAAAAGACTGAAACTGGACCCGCACCACTCATCACTCACAAAAATTGATTCGAGATGGATAAAATACTTAAATCTAAAGCATGAAACAATGAAAACCTCAAAAAAGTATGGGGAAAACACTTGAAGGTATCAGCCTGAGAAACGATTTTATGAAGAAGACTTATGTGCCTGTAGCAACAACAACAATAAACAAATGGGAATTAAACTAAAAGCTTCTGTATAGCTAAGAAAACACAACCAAATAGACACCCTTCAAAATGGAAAAAGATGTTTGCATATCATGAATTGGATAAAAGCTTGATAAGTAGGATCTACAGAGAACTCAAATTAATCAACAAAAAAGTCCCAACAGTCTCATATATCGCTGGGCAAGAAACATGAATAGAACCTTCTCTAAAGAAGACAGATGAATGTCCAACAAACATTTGAAAAAAGGCTCGTCATCCATAATCATGACAAATGCAAATCAAAACCACCCTGAGATATCACCTACCCCAAATGAGAAGAGCCCACATCCAAAATCCCAAAGTTGCAGATGAGATAGGGAGAGAGGGGAACACTTTACGCTGCTGGTGGGACTGCAAATTAATACAACCTTTTTGGAAGGAAGGATGGAGAACCTTTAGAGAACTCAAACGAGACCTCCCATTTGATCCTGCAATCCTATAAGTAGGCATTTACCCAGAAGAAAAAAAAATCCTTTTATCATAAGGATATTTGCACTAGACTGTTTATTGCAGCTCAATTTGCAATTGCCAAAATAGGGAAACAGCCTAAATGCTCACCAACACAGGAACAGATTAACAAGCTGTGGTATATGTATACCATGGAATTCTATTCAGCCAGTAAAAAAGATGGCTTATATCTTTTGTATTAACCTGGATGGAGGTGGAACTCATTCTTGCTAGTAAACTTTACAGTATCACAAGAATGGAGAAGCAAGAGCCCAATGTACCCAATTCTAATATGAAGGCAGCAGATGAGCTAATACAAGGTGGGAGGGGGCAGGGGAATGAGGGAGCCGGGAGTGGAGGAGGGAGGGGGGTGGGGGTCATGGTGTGTGACACACTTCTTGGGGGTGACACAATTATAAGAGGGGCTTTCCATAGCAAAAGCATTCAGTGTAATCTAATTCTTTGTACCGTCAATGATCCTCCAAAATAAAAAAAAGTGAAGATAAGGCAAAGGGCATGAACTGATGCTCCAAAGAGACTGAACTGCAGGTTTTACACGCAGCTGCAGGTCGTGCAGGGCAGAGCCCAGCCAAGCTCAGCCCACCCACGGTCTGGTCCCCGGGAGGCTGTGCCTGTGTGTGGGGGAGGGGGTGATGTGTGTGTGGGGTACTGTGGGGGCAGATGAGGGCATGTCTGGGTGGGCGTGTGGGGGGCATGTGTGTGTGGGGTGGTGGATGGGGAGCTTTACGTGTGTTCGCTCCAAGGTCCTGGGCCCCTGAGGCCGCCGACAGCGGGGTGCTCGCATCATTTTCCGGCTCCGTGAAGTCAGAGCCCTGCTGACTGTCCCTGCTCCATGACGTCAAAGCCCCCCTCGGTGAAGTCAGGGCCTTGCTCCGTGACGTCAGAGCCCTGCTGGGGTCCGTGCTGGCTGCTATAGGACAGTCTCAGCCCACAGAGTCTTCTGGGCAAGCTTTAAAAACCCGAATGTTCAGGCCATAACCCCAAACAATCAAATTAGACTCTTTGGAGGAAAGACACAAGCCTCTGTATTTTTACAAATTTCCCAGATCAGTCCAAAGTTCACCAACGTTGAGAAAGAACCCTGTCTTAAAAGAAATTAAAGATATATTCCCCTGACTGCACTTTGTAATCATCTGAGACCTTGCATGGTATACCAATCCCGGATTCTGTCCCCAAACTAATAAATTTAGAATCTCTAGGGATGACCCCCTGGGATGGGAATTAGTTGAAATCCAGGAACTTGTAATTTATACAGCAAATTACCAGGTCTTCACCTTTTAACTGAATTGACTGTGGGACAATAAGAAAATCAGCCCCCGTAAATTCAGCAAACTACTAATTTTTGTAAAAATTGACAGTGATAATTTACTTCCTAAAAGCTATCATATTTTTCTTCACATTTGAACTTCACACTTGACTTATTAAGTTTTAATTTGATTACCCTGTATGTATAAAATCTATTAAATACCAATTAACATTTCAGATATTATCTTTTTACATTATCATTATAATTTTTATACAAAATTCCTCATTTGATTAGATATTTCTGATGCTGAAAGCATAAGGCTTTTTTTCCTCAGTGCCATTTAGTTAGAGAACTAAAATAGAAACTCCCTAAAACCAATTTCAACCAAGTAGATTCTATTCCTTCAGCCCCTATTTTGTAATTATTCATTGTCACAAAAGTCAAAGCGTCTGAGTAATATTGTACTTGAATACTCAGGAAGGAAATTGTTGCATAAATAATTGATGCTCTGAAAGGTTAAATTTAATTTGAAAGTAGGTGATTTTTCTTTTGCCGGGGTTAGTCACTGAAGGTGAATAGTCTGATAGACTTATTTATTAAGAGGAAAATTAATGCTAATGGGTAACTTTTATATTACGCAGATTCACTTACATAAGCTCTGTCTAATAATTAATCAGCTGTGAAGAGAAAAAATATTGCTGTGGGTTAAAATTTTTTGTATACATTTATGGGATACACAGTGAAATTTTGATACATATGTAATGTGTAACAATCAAACAGTAATTAGCATCTTCATCATATCAAACATTTATCATTTCTTTGTGTTGTGAGCATTCAAGCCCTCCTTTTTAGTTTTTTGAAAATATACAATAAGTTATAGTTAATCATAGTCACCCAACAATGCTGTAGAACACCATAACTCATTCTTCTGACCTAGTTATAATTTTGTTTGTTAATCAACCTCTCCCCACCTCCCTAAGCTTTCAAACCTCTAAAATCACAAAATTCTGGCCAGACAAGGTAGCTCATGCCTGTAATCCTGGAATTTTGAAATTCATAACAAGAAAATTAATGTAACTTCCTTGTCTTACCTGAGAAGGTTTATGTAAAAATGGCTGTTTTATAATGCTCTATTTTGGAAAAAAAGTCATAAAATTGTAAAGACAAACCTTTAGTTAGAAGGATTATTTGAAGGAAAAATAATTCAAATGAATTGTTCTGTGACATTATCTGAATTACTGGGCCAATTGATTATGAATGGTAATTATATCAAAGCATCAAAATTTATTAGTGAATAGCATTTAGTCCAAATGTCAAAAATACATTTTGTTCATGCAAATTTTATAACACTGAACTCATAACATATTTCATCATGTTAATAGTGTAAGTTATTAGGATATAGTCAAAGAGGTTAGATTTTTTAGGGAGTGAGACATTGTGTGATGTTTAGAAAAAGTATGGCTTCATCGTTCTCAATTAAAAATGTGTTTCCTCATCATATATGTATATATTTTTTACATTAATCAGTGGTGCAGGTTGAGCACCCCTAATGTACAATCTAAAATGCTCCCAGATCTGAAAGGTTTTGATCACCAGTATGATGCCCTTAAGTGGAAAATTTCACACATAAGCACTTAACAAAAGATTTCTATGCACAAAATTATTAAAAATATTATGTAAAATTACTGTTAGGTTGTGTCTATAAGGTGCAGATGAAACATAAATAAATTCTATGCTTAGACTTGAGTATTCTCCCCAAGAAATCTAATGAAGATGCAATCATTTCAAACTCTGAAAACGAATGTGAAATCTTCCTATCCCAAGTAGTTTGAATAAGGGTTACTCATCTGCTTGCAACAAAAAAATATTACCCCAGGCTCATAGCCACAGCCTAGTCATTTTGCAGTGAGTTTCAGAGTGTGCTCTCAACATAATTTTTTTCAAATACAAGCTTATTTTCAAATAAAAAATATGAACCTACACATTATTTTCCTATTAGCTTTCTTAATTCAGTCATTTTAAATTAAAAGTCATCAGTAAATTACTAGTTGATTTAAGTGCTAAGGAAAGACCTTTCTGATCTTGAGAAGTAACCAGTGAATCTTTCTTATGTTAGCCACACTTTAGGATGAAGAAAGTCCACTGATAAAAGTAGACAGAACCAAAAGAAGTTTTTACAGTTTGTTCTCCATAAAATAGTCATAGTTAAAATCTAAAACATTTTATATTTATGAAGGTGTGTTAGCAATTACGGCCTGCAAATTGACATAGAAAAATGAAGGGAACTCTGAATGTGTCATAATATTCATTTGCAGAGATGAGAAAAGAAGTTTGGGGGATTCCCCTCTCTCTCTCTTTTTTTTTTTTTTATCAAATTTTATTTCATGACACATCTTCTATTAAAAGAAATCCACGTGAGTTTTATATCACTCCAAGTAGAATACTATCCTTTTGAATAGGATAGAAAATGAAATAAATGCTCACTGATAAATAGTAAATGGTCCTCATCAAGACAATTATTTTATTTCCATCTGAAGAACACACTAAAGAAACCCTCTGTTCTATTTCACTTATTACCAACCATGGAAGTTTCCATAGCTTCTAATTTTCTGTGGCTTCTCTAAGGTCATTTTGAAGTGGATGAGTTAGGAACTATCCTTGATAGATAGCCTAAGGAGATGTAACCTAACTATTCACTAGTAACAACTTGAGAGCTATGAAAATTGAGCAATTACATGAGAAAAAGCTTCCTGAAGCCCCAACCTCTGTCCCCTGTCATCTCAATAGAGACTGGAAGATTAAAAGAAAAAATCATGTGTTCTGACTGTAAATAAATATTATGGATAGAAAAGGAAAACGATGATAAGCTATATGAATGTTTTTCTAACTTTGTTAGAGTTGGTTTGTATTAATGTGTAATACTTAATAGCTGAAAAACCATGAAGCCCACATCAGGTCTTCTTGATGGGTGTAGAATCAAATGGCAAATCAAGAAAACAATAGATATATTTAGTTTAATTTAGGGTAGATCCAGTGGATTATTCTCCCAATTAATAAGAATAGATATATCAGTAACCATGTTTAAAAAAATACTATCTAGCCAGGCCAGGTGGCTTGTGCCCATAATTTTATCACTGTGGGAAGCCAAGGCCAGAGGATCCCTTGAGCTCAGGGGTTTGGGACCAGCCTGAACAGGAGCGAGACCCCTTCCCTACTAACAAGAGAAAAATTAGCTAAAGGTTGTGGCAGGTACCTGTGGTCCCAGCTACTGGGAGGCAGAGGCCGCAGGATCACGTGGGCCCAGGAGGTTGAGGTTGCTTTGAACTGGGCTGATGCCACTGCATTCTAGTTTGGAGCAACAGAGAGCGTCTGCATCTCAAAAAAATTAAAGAAAAAATTAAAAATTAGAGAATAAAATATTTTCCGGCCACATTATTTTGAACCAGAAGTCTCCTTTACTGTTCGAATCCTCCCCTTCATATATATATGAATGTCCATCATCCCTCTTTTCCTCTGTCTTCAAGCTTATCCTCATTGAGTGAGATGTGGAGCTCACAGCTGCATTGGAAAGGAGAGAGAAACCCCAGTAAACAACAAGGCAGGCGAGTCACCCAGTGGCAATCAATGGGATGACAGGTACTCGGCACACTTCCTCAGTGGGAGGACAGGTACTCAGCGCACTTCCTCAGTGGGAGGACAGGTACTCGGCGCACTTCCTCAGTGGGATGACAGGTACTCGGCGCACTTTCTCAGTGGGAGGACAGATACTCGGCACACTTTCCTCAGTGGGATGACAGGTACTCAGCACACTTCCTCAGTGGGATGACAGGTACTCAGCACACTTCCTCAGTGGGAGGACAGGTACTTGGCACACTTCCTCAGTGGGAGGACAGGTACTCGGCGCACTTCCTCAGTGGGAGGAGAGGTACTCGGCGCACTTCCTCAGTGGGAGGACAGGTACTCAGCGCACTTCCTCAGTGGGATGACAGGTACTCAGCACACTTCCTCAGTGGGAGGACAGGTACTCGGCACACTTCCTCAATGGGATGACAGGTACTCGGCGCACTTTCCTCAGTGGGATGACAGGTACTCAGCACACTTCCTCAGTGGGATGACAGGTACTCAGCACACTTCCTCAGTGGGAGGACAGATACTCGGCACACTTTCCTCAGTGGGAGGACAAATACTCGGCACACTTTCCTCAGTGGGATGACAGGTACTCCGCACACTTCCTCAGTGGGATGACAGGTACTCGGCACACTTCCTCAATGGGATGACAGGTACTCGGCGCACTTTCCTCAGTGGGATGACAGGTACTCAGCACACTTCCTCAGTGGGAGGACAGGTACTCAGCGCACTTCCTCAGTGGGAGGATAGGTACTCAGCACACTTCCTCAGTGAGAGGACAGGTACTCGGCGCACTTTCCTCAGTGGGAGGACAGGTACTCGGCGCACTTCCTCAGTGGATGACAGGTACTCAGTGCACATCCTCAATGGGATGACAGGTACTAGGCACACTTCCTCAGTGGGAGGACAGGTACTCGGCGCACTTCCTCAGTGGGAGGACAGGTACTCGGCGCACTTCCTCAGTGGGATGACAGGTACTCAGCGCACTTCCTCAGTGGGAGGACAGGTACTCGGCGCACTTCCTCAGTGGGAGGACAGGTACTTGGCGCACTTTCCTCAGTGGGAGGACAGGTACTCAGCGCACTTCCTCAGTGGGAGGACAGGTACTCGGCGCACTTCCTCAGTGGAATGACAGGTACTCAGCGCACTTCCTCAATGGTATGACAGGTACTCGGCGCACTTCCTCAATGGGAGGACAGGTACTCGGCGCACTTTCCTCAGTGGGATGACAGGTACTCAGCACACTTCCTCAGTGGGAGGACAGGTACTCAGTGCACTTCCTCAGTGGGAGGATAGGTACTCAGCACACTTCCTCAGTGAGAGGACAGGTACTCGGTGCACTTTCCTCAGTGGGAGGACAGGTACTCAGTGCACTTCCTCAGTGGGAGGACAGGTACTTGGAGCACTTCCTCAGTGGGAGGACAGGTACTCGGCACGCTTTCCTCAGTGGGAGGACAGGTACTCGGCGCACTTCCTCAGTGGAATGACAGGTACTCAGCGCACTTTCCTCAGTGGGAGGACAGGTACTCAACACACTTCCTCAGTGGGATGACAAGTACTCAGCATACTTCCTCAGTGGGAGGACAGGTACTCAGCGCACTTCCTCAGTGGGATGACAGGTACTCAGCACACTTCGTCAGTGGGATGACAAGTACTCAGCACACTTCGTCAGTGGGATGACAGGTACTCAGCGCACTTCCTCAGTGGGAGGACAGGTACTCAACTCACTTCCTCAGTGGGAGGACAGCTACTCAACTCACTTTCTCAGTGGGAGGACAGGTACTCAGCACACTTTCCTCAAAGGGATGACAGGTACTCAGCTCACTTCCTCAGTGGGAGGACAGGTACTCAGCGCACTTACCTCTGTGGGAAGACAGGTACTCGGTGCACTTTCGTCTGTAGGTAACAGGTATTCAGAACACTTTCCTCAGTTGGATGGCAGGTACTCAGTGCACTTTCCTCTCCTTTCCATTTCTTCCCAGGATCACTGAGCTCAGGAAGCAAACACACCTGCTCTCAGGAAAATACTGAGATTCTGCAAAGGGGACAGACAGGAGTGAAGTCAGCTGGTCACATTTCTTGCTAAGTCCACTAGCTCATTCTCATTCCATTAATTAACTTTCATAAGATGGAATACAGATATTTCACCAATATTTAAAGTGTTTTGTTACTGTGCACATTTATGCAGGTCAGCTGAAGCCAGCGTTTTATACGTATGCACCCACATTAGAGACCTCTACAGTTGTGTGACTTTGTGGGCTACTTTACCTTAGACCCTGCAAAGATATATAGTGTGAACAATAACTGGTGTAATATAATCATTCAGAATCTAGACTAAGTTTGTTTTTGTTTTTTTTCACTAAAGGTAATTTTGTAAGGAAGTATGGAACCTTGACTGTGCTTATTATTTTTCCCAGAACAATCAGCTCTACCTTCTCACCTCTCACTGAGCTGAGTGGAACAACACGTACATACAACTAACTCTGCTCTGTCCTCTGCCAGCACGACTCAACGCTGGGATTTAAATATCAAGGAAGTCCCTCTGACATTGTCCTGGCAGGTGTGGCATTCAAAATTTAAAGATTTAAATAAGGTAGTAAGTAATGTTGGGAGAGCAACATAGCATAAACCTTTTCTTTAAAAATCTGCTTAATTTAGTATAATATAAATGGTGTCAATCTCAAAGGCCATTATTTCAATTCTGTTATCTAGAAAAAAATTCAAGTAAAAATTCATGGAGCCTTCCTAGATAAAATCTGCCTCCTCTTGTACATCAACCTCTCACTGGAGAATTCGTTAAAGTATGTGGCTTGTTCTTAATAGAGAGGAAAAATAACACTCAAAAATAATACTTTTTAAACTGTAAATGATTTTATGAGCTGACCTCAGTGTGATAATTAGCACATTAAGACAATATTTATTTATTTATTATTTTGCAGTTTGGGGCCAGGGCTGGGTTTGAACCTGCCACCTCTGGTATATGGGGCTAGCACTCTACTCCTTTGAGCCACAGGCACAGCCCAGTACATTAAGACATTTTAAAACACATTTTTAGCACACGATACTGACCCTAAAATCACGCACTTCAGCCATCTGTTCAAGAACGACTGTGGAGGGGTCGTCCAGTGCTGGGAGCTGTGAGAGGACGGGCCTCACCAGAAACAAAGTCAGGACCTGCTTCTTCAGTGTCCTGCTTTAAGAATTTGAATTTAAATCTATGCCATTTAATAAAACTTATTACCTTTGACACACTTGTCAAACTGCTGATGAAATGTACTCTGTTACACATTTCCAGGCACACATTTTAAATAAAATATATGTGTACTTGTTAGATATGTAGATTTTTATGCTTTCAGGTACCTCATGTTCACTGGTGGAGTATTTTGGAGAAGATGGAAAATTCAGTTATGTACATTAGAATTCGTATCTATTATTGAACATCGAAAGGGAAGGTTTTAAATCAAGAAGAAATAGTAGCAGTGTCAACTCAAGTACAGATGTCAAATGCATGAGCTCTGTGCACTGACTGTGGATTAAGTAACAAAGATTATACTGTTGAATTTTATCAGATGACCAGAAAAGAGGTGAGCAAAAAGTTGCTCATTTGAAAGAAAGGGTATGACAAAGTGAATATTACAGGTAGTGATGTTTCCATTCATCACCAGGATTAATATTTATTGACAAAAAACATAAGAGATGTCATAGTGGGGGAAAGGGTGCTCAGGACCCTGCCACTCAGTGGGATGAAAAATGGGACAAGGTCTCACAGAAGGAAAGGGAAGAAATGAAATCAAGAGGTCAATTGATGAGACCAAAAAATAAACAAGCCAAAGTACTGCTCTTCCTTTCAAACTGGGTAAGACTGAGGGTGAAAAGCACACGGGAACGTTTGGAGCTGTGGATGAAACACATTTGGAAGTTGAGAGATCATGTGTGCAATTGTCTCTGCTAAGCAGGAGAGAAGTTGCAGTGGGCCGGCAGATTCTTGAAGGAGGTGTTGAGGTCTAGAGTACATCCAAAGGGTTTCAGGATTCCAGAGAGAGAGCCGTCCTGGGAGATGGCGGCCAGGTTGCCAGGGGGGTGGTGCCTTTATAATTCGTGAAGGCTCTGCCCTCTTGACTAAAGCTCACCTCAGAATACTATCACCTACGGTGCATCTTAGAAGGGTACAGATGAAACCTACTAAATGCAGAATACAAATGTCTTCATACAATAACTAAGAAAATGCCATGGAGGTTATGTTAAACAGTTTGATCAAAATATTTCAGATTGTATATGAAGCCAGCACATTGTACCCCACGATTGCACTAATGTACACAGCTATGATTTAATTAAAAAATACTATTACACATGAGTTTGGGGGATATGGAAAAGTGTATAGCAATGTAATTAAACCACCCAAAGTAGTTTTTGAAGATTGTTAATGATGAAAACAACTTATAAAGATCTCTGATTGCATACTTGATAGGTACAGTTTCTACAATCACTGTGTTTTTGTTTTGTTTAGTTTTTACTACATAATCTAACAGAAAAACAATGTCGCAAATAATTTTACTTTACATCTGAGAAATAATTCTCAATTTGAAAACATAGCATCATATATTTTCCCATCTGCATGTAGCAAAATGTTTTTTTGTTCTTGAGGCTAATAATAGTATTTTAAAGTGAAAATTGATAAACATCATTTATTTGGCCATCACTAAATACCAAATACTATATTACATATTTTTCAAATAATTCTCTTAATCAAATAGCAGTCAATCTGCATATAAAATTTAATTTGTTAATAATTTTATTTCCCTTTGAAAATTAAGGATTGGAGTTTGGCAAGGCTAAGAAATTTACCCAGATCACACAGCTGCTGACTGTTGGTGCAAAGACGCAAATGGAGACCTGTCACTTCAGACTGTGAGTGTCTCGCCATTTCAATACTCCAGGCAAACAGTGTCCCTAAGAACAAACCCTCAGGATGTGTCACTAAGAAGAAAGTTTCATGGGCAAAGGGATACGTGTTTTCCTTCCAGGATATTGCCAAGATTAATCACGTTAGGAAATGCGCACAGATTTCCTACAGGCTTTGAACTTTTCACAGGTATTTGAATAGAAAATTCATTCTTTTAAGAAGGATTTTGAATGAGTAGATGACCAGAAACCTTAGCATGGATATATTAATATGATATAAAGTAAATATGATAACAAAAAGGAAAAGCTGTAATGTGTTATATAGTCTCACATGGTATTCACGGTAACACTGCCTGCAATTAGATGTTCTACTACAGACACTGTTCCAGCTCACTGATTCTGGATAAAAATGGCTTTTCTTTTTTTTTTTTTTAATTTTTTTCTTGTATAAATTTTTATTTTATTTTATTTTGTTTTTATTTTTATTTTTTATTAAATCATAGCTGTGTACATCAGTGCCTTCATGGGGTACAATGTGCTAGCTGCATATACAATCTGAAATATTTTCATCCAACTGTTTGCATAATTTTCATGGATTTTCTGGTTTATTGTATGAAAACATTTGTATTCTGCATTTAGTAGGTTTCACCTGTACCCTTCTAAGATGCACCATAAGTGTGATCCCACCATCTACCCTCTCTACACTCACCCGCCTCTCCACCTTCCCATCCCCTCCCTTGCCCCTTTCCCATTATTCTTGTGCTATAGTTGGATTATAGCCTTCATATGAAAGCTATAAATTAGCGTCATAGTAGGGCTGAGTACATTGGATACTTTCTCTTTCATTCTTTAGATACTTTGCTAAGAAGAATGTGTTCCAGTTTCATCCATGTAAACATGAAAGAGTTAAAGCCTCTATCTTTCTTTAAGGCTGCATAATATTCCAAGGTATACATGTACCACACTTTATTAATCCTTTCGTGGATCAATGGGCACTTGGGCTTCTTCCATGACTTAGCAATTATGAATTGGGCTGCAATAAACATTCTGGTACAGATATCTTTGTTATAATGTGATTTTTGGTCTTCTGGGTGTATACCTAGTAAAAGGCTTTTCTTGGGAGTTGAAAGCAAAAGGAGGAAAGAGGAATTTCTGAGGGCACCATGTTGACAGTGACAATGTAAGTTCAAGAAATAAAATTGGGAGGGGGGCTGCCAAAACACATTGATGTGTTCTAGAGTTTCTTTTTCTATAAATTTTTATTAATTTTGTTGCTGTTACTTATAGCATCATGGATGTTTGAAGAACATTATGTTTAGTAAAGTAAGTGAAGCACAGAAAAGTAAATACCAGGTTTTCACCCATATATGGAAGCTAAAAAGGTTTATTCCATCAGAGTTGAGAGTAGGATAGTGGGGTGCTAGTGGTGGGCAATGGTGGTGGGGAGGGGTGCACACCCAAAGGCTTGTTAATTGATACAAAAGTGAACTAGAGAGTAGGAGCACATTCTGGTGCTATGGAGTACTATAAGGTGACTATATTTGCAACAACTTATTGTATATTTTCAAGTTGATAGAAGAGCAGATTTTGAATGTTCCAACACAAAGAAATGATGAACGCTTAAGGTGACAAATAACGCTAATCACCCTGATTTGACTGTTAAATATTATAAACATGTGTGGATATAGTACACTGCATCCCCAAAATGTGTGCAGTTATGTGTCAATGTAAAAAATAATAAAAACAAATAATTACATTAATATCACATTTTGATCGTATTTATCTGTCCTTAAAAGCATTATTTCACCATTAATTCTGAAATCTTATTAATATCATCTTGAAAGAAGCCAGATAGTTAGTTTGAAAATTGCAGAGTTTCATGGACACATAACTTTATTTATTTATTTTTTTGTTAAGCAGGCTGGGTTAAAACCCACCAACCCTGGTGCTCAGGGCCAGTGCTGTAACCACTGAGATACACGCACCCCAGACCAGCAACGTAACTTTAAATTGTGCTGTTCTATTCTATTAAATAAATTGTGCTGTTCTATTAAAATAGAAATACCTCAAACCTTCACTGAATGTATTTAAAAATATGTTTCTCCATTTCTCTCTTCCACAAGCCAAAGCGTGTGAATAGCTACATCATTTACTTCCCCCATATAGAGTGACAGACTCTGTTAGTCCCCAAACATAAATAACAGAATCCAGAAATAGTCTTGAACTCCCTTTACAAGGAACAAAATTTGCTATTAAGTGAAAATAGATTCTCTCTGCAGTTAAGCTAAGCTTTTATTTCACCTCTGAGAACTGGCTAAAGTAGGAACATAAAGGCTAACAAAACCTGGTTACCATGTCAGTGTGGGGACATCCAGTGCCCTGCAGCTGTGCTGTGGCCCAGAGTGGTGACTGCTAACAATGTCCGCGTTAGGGCACAAGGGAGCCCTCAGGGAAGGGCGGGGGTCATTTGTTCCTCTCCTCACTGGACAAATAAATCAGTGGCCATGGATTATTTTGGGGCTTTTTAACATCCATTTCAGAAGTAATTCCACACTGAAGAAGGGTTTTCTTTTGTATTTTTTCACATTGTTAGAATTTGTCATTGGCAGTAAGAGAAAACAGTAAATTATATTTAATCCACTCTTGCAAAAACATAATAAAACCAAAATTTGCCATAGTTTTATTTTGCTTGGTCACAACTTTGGGCTAAAAGGAATTCTAAGAAAAATAGAATTTTTTTTTCTTTTGCTCAGATAAAGGCAGATGGTATTGAGTACATTTAGGGGTTCCAGAAATAGTTTTCTATAGCATTAACAGTAAATCTACCATTTGCAATTTATTGTCTACTTAAATCTATTTAATTTACATTTAACGAGACATCTCTTATTCTTGTGAGTTAATTAAAGGACTAGTCACTATTACAAGGATACTAATTGAAATGCAATAAATGAGATAACTGAGTTGGTGTATAATTAGTCAAATTTACATAAGTAATAAACACCGTATTGCAGTCTTCTAGAATGGAGTTGAACTAATGCTGATAGTGTAATAATCTCATGGAAGAACAAGTGTCTCACCATTTAATTACCATAAAACAAAATAGCTCTGACAAACTAATTGTATATAATTTTTTAAAGTAACTGTTAAAGGAATAATATAACTGCTATGTCTTATGTGGTCTTTCTAACATTATCGTGATCTCTGTAACCTTTTCAATACATTTTTTTAGAAGAGAAAGAATTCAGAGAAGAGGCAAAGGACAGCTCATACCCTTTTAGCATTGGCCATTTTTGTGTCCTCTGGTTGTGGATCATGTGCCCTTTATCACTGTGGTGGTACTCAGCTTGAGACATGTTTCCCCAAGACCGTCATTTACCTTCCTTAGGAATTCCAGGTTCCTCTCAATTCCCTTACTTCTAGAAATATAAGGTATCATTTAATAGAAAATGCATAGTTTACAGTTGTTAAAGAATTTCAATAGTAATTCCTTTAGTGCATACAAATCAGTCTATAGGATGTACTAATGTATCATGAAAATTCTGTTCTGTGTATTGTTTTGGTGCAGTAATATTCTCGGTTCAAGTAAGCAGTTATAATACAGTATATTCTAACATGAACACATTCAGAAAAGCCATAGAAAGCCAATAGTAAATCAAAGTATTTTAGAATCTCATGTGTGGTAATTAAAAAAAAATTTCTGCTCTGATACATTTTTGTTAAAATATATAATTTGTTCTTTTTGTGAAATTGTATATTTCTAATAAGTTTAATAAATGGTAGAATATTCTAAGAGGGTTGCATTTGGAATGTTATTTTTAGTAGTCAGTGATCCATATGTACATTTTATCCATTTAAATTTTTCATGAGTATTTTCCTTTGCTTTACTAAAAACAAAAATAAGTGTTTTCAGTAAGAGGAAATAAAACACAACAGTAAGACTGAATAAAATTAAATCCACAACCTCTAAGTAAGACATAGTATAGCCACTGAATGTACCGATGGTGTCAACAGCCAAAGTTACTCATTGGAAGCAGAATGACCAAGATAACTATTTCTAAAGAAATTACAGCCAGGTGCGGGGGCTCATCTTGTAATCCTAGTACTCTAGGAAACTGAAGTGGGTAGATCACCTGAGCTCAGGAGTTTGAGACCAGCCTGAGTAAGAGTGACACCCTTTCTCTAAAAAATAGAAAAAAAAACAAACTAGCTGGCCATTTTGGCAGGTGCCTATAGTCCTAGCTACAAGGGAGGCTGAGGCAGGAGGATCTCTTGAGTCCAAGAGTTTTGAGGTTGCTGTGAGCTATGATGCCCCAGCACTCTACCACAGGCAACTGAGTGAGACTCTTGTTTTAAGGAAAAAAAAAGAAGAAAGATCATAGTATTTTAAAAGAAATGTTTATGAAATGATAGCATTACATACAGAAAAGATTTGGGGGCATCCAGGTTCAAGCATACTGAAAGTTTCTGTTGCTAACATTGAAGTTATAAATTAACTCCACTCTGTTTAACTGACATGTAACAATATAATTTATGGAACATTATCCTTATACTAAACACAATTATTGAAATCTTCACAAACAATGAAACACAAAACATATATTTTAACTCTTGAACACTATTGAGAACAGATTAATTTGGTATTTTTCTGAACAATTTTCCCTTCTTGTTTGGTTTCTCATCAGCGTTTTCTGTGAGGGTATTTTTGTTATGAATATTTTCTTTTTATTTAGAAAAAAAGTCCTTTGAGGTTTACAGATTCTCTATAAAGATTTTATTGTGTATTTGACCAGTACCAAGGTACAAAAATTTAAATGTCTGAAAACATTAGCATGTTTATAATCAGTTGGGAGATTTGGAAATACATGTATATGTGACATGTGAAGTGTAAGTCACTGAAGTGGGCTGGACAAAATCGAAGGTTCTCACTCCTATTTCGGTAAACTATACAATCAATCTATTCTAATTATTCTCCGCTACTTTCTCTTATTTGGAAGGTTGGGTATATCAAGTCTGGGGCTGGTACATTATACTTCTTATGAATATTGATGTCGGGCTTTTAAGTTTATGCATAGAAGTAATTTTCTAAATTCACTAGAAAGAAATAGCATTTCCTAAATCTTAAGTTCTGTTATATTACCGTAACCTGTTGCACCTGCTACGAGAGCTTGTAACTACATCAGGATAACGGAAAGCATGTTCGGAACTGCGAGGCATTCTGTTACACTCTTAGTTTCTGTTTGCCTTTAACAACTTTGGCACTCTCTACCACCACAAATTATTTCCACTTTGGATGATGAAATTCCACCTGCCAGTATTTCTTGGGGTTCAGCAAGGCTCACTTCGCTGGCCAGGTGCTTGGCCACAGGAGCGCGGAGAATTTCCACGCGGAGTTTTGCCTGATTGTTCCCGGTCTCTCCACGGAGTTCCCAGGACGTCTGACGGACGGAACTGAAGTCATTATACCTATTGCGTCGGTGGCTGTCTTTAACGTCATCGCTAGGCCTCAGCTAAAAACTGCAAGCATGTTTCTCACATTCTTTTCCCCAGTAAGAAAAACTCTGTGTGGATCAGATCATGCACCCTGCACTGCACCTGCTTTTCCCTGCAGTGAAGACTCTGCCTGGGCCCCCCGCAGACGGGCGGACGGTGGGAGGGGAGACTTGTGTGCAGGGGGGGGGGCTGCTCTCAGCACAGATGGGAAGGAGAACTGCGGGAGGGAGGGGAGCAGAGATGCGCCGGCCGGGCCCCCCTCCAAAGGATGAAGGCGCGAGGGGCCCAGAGCCAGTCACCCTGAAATGTAATTGAAGTCCTTGGCCCAGAAGACAAGAATTTCCAAACCACTGACTAGAATGAAGCCAGGACAGCTTAATTCATTAATAATTCAGATAGTTATTTGCACTTACATGGCTTTCTACATAAAGACAGTGCTATTTTTTTAGCCATTAAAATTGTTTAAGACAAACAATCCCCAAACTTTTTATTTGTTTGATAAGTCACGTTCACCCCATATGTAAGATAAAGTCGGATCCAGATGTGGATATATCATTCTGAAAATAAAGCTTGAATTTTGAAAGAAATTTCCAATAGCTAACATAACATTAGATCATGGGCAAAATAGTTGATTTTTTTTCTTAGTTATAAGTTTTTTGCTTTCAGATATTGTCTAGATCTAAAAAATTATATTGATAATGCATTTTATTAAGTTTCTATGATGTCATAAGCAAGAATACAAAGGCTAAGAAAATTTCAGATATTATTTGTATTGCATAAATAACATGTTTAAAAGCCAAAATCATTGTTTTCTTGTTTTTAATGACAGATTTGATATAAGGGTTTTAGAAACACATTTAATTAGAACTAAAATTAGGAAAGGCCATTTCAATATTACAGCAGGATTCCTAAACTATAGGTTTAGTCTCAGAAATTTTATAGTCTATCATGTGAATTAATTATTTTTATAATTTTCAGCCAAAGTTGATATTTTGATTTTACTCTGGTTATTATGATTGCCATCATTTAAGATGTATTGCTGTAAAGTGACTAAATCTTATGATGTTGATACAGGGTTCCCCCTTTCGGGGCTGGACAGAGACCCCATTTCTAGGTCTGGGGGAGCTCAGAAATCGGAGTCATCACAGATTCCATCTCTTGTCACAAACAGGCCCTGCCCAGGACTAATCCTCTGGGCTCAAGTGAGGCCACTGAAGAAGCACCCTGATTGGTATTCCCTGGGGAGGGGGCTCCTCCTGGAGCAGGAAGCACACACCCTAAGCCTCACTTGGGGCAAGGACTGCAAAGACCACCTTGCTTTGCTATTTTTAGGATTATTTTTCTGCCTGCAGGCCCCCGGCCAATAGTGACATGCTTCAGACATATATTCCCAAACCCTCCTGCCCACGGAGTAGGAAATCCTTAGACAGAGGCCCACGGTGGAGGGTCGGTGCGGGGGAAGTGGGGGCTGCCCAGAACCAGAGGTTCTGTTCCCTTCCTCATATATTTATCTCTTTATCTTTCAATAAAATCTGTCCTTTTGCTTATTCATGTGGTCCATAAATTCATTTCTGAACTCTCCAGGACTAAGGACCCGGCAGAGGAATTCTGGCTAAAGTACGTCCACACGTACTTGGATTTTCCCGTGTTACTTTTCTTGGTACCTGTCTCCAGGTATGTTCTACCTTTTAATAAGAATAGCAGTCTCTAACTTTATAGCGAAGAGAACCTCATATAAATTAGTTAGTTCCTGAAGTGATTCATTCTTGCATTCATTTACTCCCAAAATATGTATTATTCACCCATCTGTACACACAGCATTTGGCCTCAACTTCCAGGACCTTTGAAATTCTTCAGAGCAATTATACTTCTCAGAAAGCCAATGGGAGAGATGATTAATAGATTCACTTTATTTAAGATACAGATTAAACTTACTCACTTTTATGTAGAAAATACAGAAATGTAATAAATAATATATCCTGACATAAATATTATTTAGTGCCGGGTAATTTGTATTGTTTATTCACTTACTGTATCATTTATTTCAGTTTGTAAAAATACTCTTGAAACACTGACAAGCAAAGTATTGTCCTAATTTGTGGTGGCATTTCACTGACACCCCTCCCAGAGACAAATGGTACTAAAAATCAAAGTAAATAATTCCAGACAAAGGGTCATAAATTTACAGTTTAAACTTTTGCAAAAAAAGTAGAGTATTGAAGGTTTAGACAGTTCATTACAATGATAAGTTGAAGTTATAGTGGTTCCATAATTTTCTAGTCATTTGGAGCAGTTATCCAGCAATTTTTGCTTGAATACTGAGGTGTATTTTCTGAGCATACCCATCCTACTGAACCACATCTTATCACAGGAAAAGCCAGGTTCCTTTTAAGTCAGAAATGTATTTATGTGCTACATTTACAATATGTTGGCACTAACATTTCTGGGACTTGAAAAATTTTATGATCCTGCACAATTTATACAGATAACAGATTTATTCAGCCTCTTTTACCTTTTTCATTTTATACGTAACATCAACTTAGGTGAAAAAATACATTTTTAATTATATAGCAGTCATTACTCTAACTTTAAGGAAAGAAAAGCTCAAACACTCAGATCATTATAAGGGATCTTTTGCATTTTGAAAGACATTACAAGCCTTTTATCTGCCACAAGTGTCACCCACAAGTGCTCTGTTTAACACAGAGGTATGTCTGCATTCAGAAATTTGCACATTCATGAGTTATGCATAAGTATCCTATGAAATGTTGAGACTGCCTGTGTCATCTTCCAGAGAAACTACAATCAGAACACTCTCCTGGTCCCCAGTAAGTCTGTAATAGCAAATGGAAATTAATTCTTTTCAAGGGACTATTACCATAGAACAATTGCTGAAAATTTCAATCAATAAAAAAGAACCATTGGCTAAGTAAATACGGTGGCTGAGAAAATAAAAAATATTTTTTCTAAGTATTATATTTTATTAAAACATTCATAAATGAGTGGGAAAATTGAGAGACGTTAACAAGATTTCATAATTTTTCTGAATTTAACATAGTCACAAGTGTTATACCTGGGGCATGCATTATGTCACTTAAAGGAGGGAACCCCAAATTTCAAGTTTACCTTAAGGTTTTATACCATGGACAGCTCCTGGAAAGGAATATATAACTGGTAATTACATGAACACATGTGCACATACACACACATGTGGAATATGACAAAAATTCCATTGAAATAGAACTATAGTACAAGTCCTGAAATTAATTTAACAATAATGTACTGTGTCTTCATACTGAACACACTTGCATTTTAGATTCTGGCTCTTTTAGATAGAACATTGGCTAAAGTACTGAATTTAATTTCTTCTAAGTTTTGGGCCCATCTGAAAAGAGTAATTAGAAATACAACACATATGCGAACCAGAATCATGCCCTACTAAGTTTTGCTTGGCTTAATCTACTCAAAATTACTAGAAGTTGGACTTGTTAAGACATTGACCATAAAAAAAAAGAACGAAACAGGCTCAGCGCCCATAGCACAGTGGTTACACTGAGGCTAGCGGGTTCAAACCCAGCCTGGATCTGCCAAACAACAATGACAATTGCAACAGAAAATATCTGGGCTTTGTAGCAGGTGCTTGTAGTCCCAGCTACCAGGGAGGCTGAGGCAAGAGAATAGTTAAGCCCAAGAGTTGGAGGTTGCTATGAGCTATTTTGCCAATGAACTCAACCAAGGGTGACATAATGAGACTCTGTCTCAAAAAAAAAAAAAAAGAACAAAACAGTCAACAAGATAAAAACATCGTCAATCACAAAAGCTATACATTGCCCACATTTGACTAACTTTAAATTAATCATAGGATTACCTCAGAAATATTTTTATCGTGTTGAACTTGTACAAGATTTAGATGCTTTTTGGAGATGTAATAAAAGATGACAGGTTAATTAAACATTGGAGATGGGCCAAAACACAGATACCTCCACATCACAGGGTTCGGCGGGAGCCTGCGTCCCAAGGGTTAATCTCAGCTGCAGGTAAGTTCACAAACTAATTAGTATCATGCTGGATGATTGGCTTTAACTTACTCTAATAATTTGGGATTCAGTGTTTAGGAAAATTAGTATGACACTGAAATAGAATGCAAATATTTATTGATGAAGTTAGTGTTCACCCACACAAGCACGATATTTACTTGTTCCTTGAAACATTTCACTTAAATAACAAAAGCAGCATGAAGGGGAAGCAAAGTCATAAAAATTCTCCTCACAAGACATCATGTGCAATCAGAACCAAGTAAATTTAAGAGGCCACCAGTTTGTAAGTTTCCACCAAGGAAAACACTGATGAGGAGTTTTAGTATTTTTTACTGGAGCATCACTAGTTTCTTGGTGGTTTCTGATGTACTGAACAATCTGAATCATTATTATGCTTGTACTATGCTCGAAATTCTAGGAGTTTCCTAGAATCTTTGTAATGACTGGGTCAGATTATAATTTTTATATTTTCCTTTTCTTCTGGTTCTACATCCCCACCCTTCCACTGGAATGAAATCTCCTGCAGGACAGCTATGCTGTATGTTTTGCTCTGACAATAGAATTTTTAATCAGAATAATTACTAAGAAAACTCATTAAATATTTAAGAAAAGTTAATAAGAGAGTATATCAATTTGTTTTCAAGTATATACCTTAATATATTAAAATTGTATTTATATTATAATTCATAACAGATTATATAAGTCAAATTTTAAGTATGCTTGTTTCTTTATTCATCTGGTTTGCTCACCATATGGGCTTTCAGACATACCTTCACTCCTTTTACACACACATACTGTAAATACCAACTATATTGTCCACAATAGTTTCTTTTTATTCTGAAGTGTGGTCAAGTCTCATTTGTGTGGACCTATACTATTTTAATGACTTTATATTAATAGATCACTTCAAAGGGATTATAAAAAGAAAGAGTAAATCACACAAAAAGTCATTTTTATACACTATTTAGAATCTCTCCACTCAAAGGCATGCATGTTTTAGTAGGAATTTGTAACCACACTCAGCAGTAGAAAGAAAATGATCACTCTGCATGACCCTGTGTTATGAAACAAATGAACCAGTTTTGAGTCCCAAATTGGGAAAACGCCTTCAAGCTAGTATGAGAAAAATAAAAACTCTTTGGGATATTGTGTGATCAGCTTCCATTTGTCCACCTCTAGTATAGTATTAATTTTGTGGTTAAAGGGCTATTGCAGAGGGGAGCAGAATGAGGTCACAGTTGGCAGGTGCCGGGTAAGATGGCCCACAGTGAGCATCAGGGCAACACCTGGCTCTATCTGACTCCTGCCAAACTGATCTCTCATCAAAAAAAACTTCAGATACAGAGGGAGAGAGAACAGAGGATTATAAGTTTTTTACTGCCAAGGTAGTGATGATTGGAATATCAGCATCTCTATACAGAAATATATCTATATCTGTATATCTATCTACCTACCTACCTGCCTACCTACCTACCTATACACATAGATTTATGTATAAATGTACTGTCTCTCTATGGAAATGTCCATGTATATATCTGTAGCTACACCTCCTTCAATCTCCCTGTGGTTTTTTTTTGTTTGTTTCCCATATGCCCTCTTCAAAAGTTGGGATGTCCTAAAAAGAATGAAGTAGTCTTAATGTATTCTTTCTTTTTTTCCTTTTGTTTCCTTTCAGTATTTTAGTAAGAAAGAAAACATGTATTTTCCCTAAGCAAGAGTAAATAATGAGTGTTTATATTACACTTGTTGGTATCATTGAGCATTGCAAATGGTAGGTAAATTAGTGTCCAATTATATCAATTATTTATTTCTTGAACAAATATTTTGAGATACTGAGCTGTGTCCAAGACAGTTACTACTGTGTGGTGAGTGAGCTTAAGCTAATTGCATCTCACTTTTTTCTCATTTGTAAAATAAAAACATGAATAGTCCTACTTACTAAGAGTGTTAAAATAATGTAATGAGCTACTACATGCAAAATTCCTAGAAAAATATCTGTCAGTTAGTAAGTCCTGAACATGTGTTATAGGTACCCTGATAAAATATTTTTTGAGTTAAAAATATCAAGTCTAATCTCCTTATACCAAACTCTGGGGTTTTACCCAAAGTGTTTTAGTTTATTAGACACTACTTAGAGGTAAAAGACAAGTATTCATCAGGAGTTTGGATATTTTTATATAATACAATACTACCCCCCCGGTTTCTTCTATTATCCTAAGCTTTTTTTATCCCTCAGGTCCTTGAGAGCTGTTACACATCTTTGATGTCACCTTACAGGTGATGACGCTATATACACATTTGAGGATCCCTGAGAAATGGCTGAAGACCAGTGAGCAAGTTGCCCAGCTATAGAGGGTGTTTAATGAGAAAACACCACATCAGGAACACATGTGCAATCTCTGGTTTCCAGATGGGTATTAAAACTAAAGGGCAAAATGTTTTCATTCTTGGTAGAAGGTAGGAGACTTGAGATGTAGTAAAGTTTTTGATTTTGATAAATTTATTAGGTTGTCTGGGCCATTATCTTACTATCTTGCAAATGAAGACCTGCACTTAGTAAGGTGTGATTCAGTTCTGATATTCCAATGCCTGCTTTGTTGTGCTTGCCCCAAGGCTGCCTTAACAATTAACTCTGTTAAGTGTGCAGTGACACCATTACTCCCATTTATCAATATTTTAGTTGATAATCCTTATAGAAAAGTAAAAAGAAAAAAGGAGCATAAAATATTACAAATGTTTTATAGTCATTTTAATGTTGTAAATCACTTAATGTAAATTGCAGATACAAAAACTTCTCTAACTGATCAACTGAAGGAAGGAACTGTTTGATTATTTGGATTGTCAGTCCGAGTTTTCTGGATTCATTATAAACAAATACTTTCTTTTTCTGAAGAGTCAGTAAAAATCCCAAGTATAAAATAGTTGTGGTATTGAAGAGTGAGGATTAGACAATATAGCAGTATTTTTGTTTCCTTGTTCATCATACAACAATTCTATCTATGCCTCCAAAGGAAATTGCTATATTATTAATTATAGATTTTTCTGATCATATACAGTCCCATACTTCACTGCACAAACTAAATTGAAAAATTTCAATTGGAGGAAACTTATTGAAAAATTAAGGAAGTCTGATTAGAGGAAGAGGAGAGTATTTTTAAAAATTGTTTTAGACCATGCACATCAGCATCATTAAGGCTGATGTCTGTTATGGAATACACAAACCACAATTATCCTTTCTTGGGAGCAGAACAAACGTCCCATTTACAACTTAATCTCCATCCATTTGGTTTGACAAGTTAAATGTGAGGACATTAACAGAAAATCTAACGAGAAGAAAGTTTTTTTTTTTTTTCTCTACTCTGTTAATATGTTAAGATAAGGGCCCAGTGCCTGTAGCTCAGTAGCTGGGGTGCTGACCACATACACCATACACATGGGGTTTAAACCTGGCCCAGGGCCTGCTAAACAATAATGACCACTATAACAACAACAACAACAAAAGCCAGGCATTGTGGCAAGCACCTATAGTCCCAGCTTGGGAGGCTGAGGCAAGAGAATTGCTTAAGCCCAAGAGTTGGAGGTTGCTATGAGCTGTGATGCCACAGCACTCTACTGAGGGCAACATAGTGAAACTCTTTCCAAAAAAAAAAACCAAAAAACAGAGAAACGGGGCTGAGAATCTTCTGAGCTAGAGTGATTCATGGTGACCCATTCATTTCCTTTTTTTTTCTTTTTTTTTTTTTTTTTATTGAATCATAGCTGTGTACATTAGCTCAATCATGGGGTACAGTGTGGGGGCTTCACATGCAATCTGAGATATTTTAATCAACCTGATTGACATATCATTCATGATATTTTCTCATTTACTATATGAAAACATTTTGATCCATATTTAGAAGTTTTCTCCTGACCCTTCAAATATGACTCATTCATTTTAATTATTCTTTATTTAAAGTTTTAAATAAACACTACTCACACTCCCTTCTCTTTTTTGGTTACTGTATGTGTTTTAAGAACATTGCATTGTAATTAAGTGATCAAATTCAGGACTCTACAATAGACCCAGAGAATCACATGGGCTTTGGGTTTGGGGAAGCACAAAACCATCCCATTTCCTCTGATGCTGTGTTTTTATTTAAACTATATTGTTTCTTGATACAAAAGAAGTGTATATTTTTCAGGATACATGTTATATATTTGTATAATTTACAAATATTAGTGTAATTGTGCTACTCAATTTTGTCAATATTGTCTTTTCTTTACCCTGGAAACATTCAGATTATTCTTTTCTAGCTGTTTGATGTATTATTGATCTATTTGATTCATGTTCTTTCCACCTGTCTACTTAGTTTCTAGTTGCTAAAGGAACAATGTGTAGAAAGGTAAAGACACTAGAAACCAAGATACAATTATTCCCAGTTTGCGATAATGAAAATTAACTGAGATTTCAAAGGATACATGGCAATGCAGAAGGAAACAATAGAGAAAAAGTTTTAAAACTGCTTGTTTATTTCAACACTATAGTTTTGGAATCCTATTTGATTGCATATGATAAGTATTTGAAACACAAATAATGATCATTTATTTTTAGACTTTGGCCAGGATTAGATATACTGATGCTATTGTCTGCTTCACAATAGACATTTACCCTCAAGAAATCATGCTGAATGCAAAAGCACACCTTCATATGAAACATTTGCCTCTTCTACTGAGCTGCCCAAGTGTATATGTGCATTCTCCAGAGTACAATTAAGAACAATTTTATGAAAACATTTCTTTCTCCTATACTATTTTAGTTTCTCTTAGGTTTCTCTTACATTTCCCCACTGCCTTTCACAAGTCCAGGTTTTCTTCCAAAGGAATGCTCAAACTAAGAAAAATGCATTTATTAAAAAGGGCATTTTTTAGTGTCTCTCATGAGCCTAATACGTTATTAGAGTTCTACTTAGACCTGCATTAAAAGCTCTGCCAACAGTAACAGCATATATATTGTTGGTACCAACTGCTTAAATTTGGAGATAGATAATTTATTTGTTTTATTTTTATATCACCAGGACCTAAAGTAAGATAAACAATTTTTATTTAAGAAGGTATTTTTCATTTTTTTTAATTTGTTTTTTATTTCAAATTAATATGAGGTTACAAGTTTTAGGTTACATTGTTCTCATTCTCAGGGTAAAGTTCGATTTGTAGAAGAGCCCCTCACCCAGGGGGTGTGTTATATACCCTCACAATGTGTAAATTAGCGATTTCCCTCTTTAAGCCCTCCCTCCTTCTGCTAAACATTCTCACTTCTCCTGCTTCCCTTTACTCCCATACTAGACTATATTAGTGTTTTATTTTTCTTATGAGCATGTAATTTATTAAATTATTTTTCCATTCTTGCATTACTTTACTAAGAAGAATGTATTTCAACTCCATCCAGGTAAAAGTAAAAGATATAACGTCTCCATCTTTTTAATGGCTGAATAATATTCCATGGTATATATATACCATAGTTTGTTGATCCATTCATGAGTTGATGGGCACTCAGGTTGTTTGATGACTGGGCAATTATGAATTGAGCTGCAATAAACATTCTAGTGCAAATATCTTTGTGGTAAAATGATTTATGTTCTTCTGGGTAGATATCTAGTTATGGGATTGCCGGGTCAAATGGAAGGTCTACTTTTAGATCTTTGAGGATTTTCCTTACTTCTCTCCAAAAGAGCTGTATTAGTTTGTAATCCCACCAGCAGTGTAGAAGTTTTCTCTTCTCTCCACAGCCAAGCCAGCCTCTGGTGTCCTGTGACTTTATGACGTGGGCTAATTTTACTAGAGTTAGATGATATCTTAGACTGGTTTTGATTTGCAATTCTCTGGTGATTAAAGATGATGAGCATTTTTTCATGTGTTTGTTGGCCATTTATCTGTCATACTCAGAGAACTTTTTGTCCAAGTCTATTGCCCACTTATAGAGGGGGTCGTTTGTACTTTTCTTATTGTTTAATTTGAGTTCTTTGTAGCTTCTAGTTATCAGGCCTTTGTCAGATTCATAATATGCAAAAATCTTCTCCATTCTGAAGGCTATCTGTTTGCCTTGTTTGTGGTTCAGTTAGTTGTGCATAAAGCTTTTTAGATTGATCTAATCCTAGTTATTTATCTTGGATTTTGTTGCAATTGCTGGGGGGTCTTCCTCACAAAATTTTTTTTCTCAGGCCAATATCTTCAGGTGTTTGCCCTATACTCTCCTCAAGAATTTTTATTGTTTCATGTCTTAAATTTAAATATTTTATCCAATGAGAATCAATTTTTATTAATAGTGAGAAAAATGGATCCAGTTTCAGTTTTCTACATGTGGATTATCAGTTCTCCCAGGACCATTTGTTAAATAAGGATTTTTTCCCCCAGTGCATGTTTTTGTTAGGCTTATCAAAGATGAAATGATGATATATGGCTGGGATCATCTCTAGATTCACTATTCTGTTCCATAGATTTATGTCTCTATTTTTGTGCCAATACCATGCTGTTTTGATCACTATGGTCTTGTAGTATAACCTGAAATTTGGCAACGTGATGCTCCATATTTGTTTTTATTTCTAAGAACTGTATTTGCTATTTGCATTTTTTTTTCTGGTTCCATATGAATCAAAGTACTATTTTTTCAAGTTCTTTAAAGAATGACATTGGTGCTTTGATGACAATTGCATTAAATGTATAGATATCTTTGGATAGTACAGAAATTTTAACAATGTTGATTATTCCTAGCCCTGAGTATTGTATGTTCTTTCATTTGGTGACATCTTTGGCTATTTCCTCTTTCAAAGTTTTATAATTCTCTTTATAGAGATCTTTCACATCTTTTGTTAGATATATTACCAGATATTTCATCTTCTTTGGTGCTACTGTAAAAGGAATAGTCTTCGATTTTTATTCTTGGTTTGAAAATTGTTGGCATATTACCTACAATAATTTGTGGGTATTTATTTTGTATCCAAAGATGCTGCTATATTCCTTGATACTTCTAAGAGCTTTGTAGTTGAGTCCCCAAGGTTTCCATGATATGATCAACTTTGGAAGATGATCCATGGGCTGATGAGAAGAATGTGTACTTAGTTTTGTTAGAATAAAATGTTCTATAAATATCTGTTAAGTCCATTTGGTCTAAGGCCTCGTTTAAGTCCCTTGTTTCTTTGTTTAGTTTCTGCTTACAGGATCTGTCCAGTACTGTCAATGAATGTTAAAATCTCCAGCTGTTATAGCACAGGAAGATATCAGATTGTTCAGATGAGTTAGGGTTTGTTTTATATATGAGGAGCATTCAGATTGGGTACTTAGATATTAACTATTGAAATCTCTTCATGTTGTATGTTTCCCTTGACCAGAATGAAGTGTCTGACCTTGTCTTTTGTTATTTTTTGTTAATTTGAATACCATTCAAACAAGATTGCAACCCCAGCTTTTTTCTGCTTTCCATTTGCCTAAAATATCCTTGCCCATCCCTTCACCCTGAATCTTGTTTTACTCTTTCCAATAGGTGAGTTTCTTGTAGGCAACAGATATCTGGCCTGAGTTTTTGTATGCATTCTGCTAGCCTGTGCCTTTTTAAAGGAGAATTCAAACCATCCACATTAACTGAGAGAATTGATAGATATGGTGGCATTTTAGTGGCATTTTGGTCATCTTGTTTTTCAGAGGTCCAAAGTGTATTTTTGTCCTTTTCATCATTGTGGAAGCTAGGCTTAGTTCTTTTATTGCTGGATGCTTTTACTTTGGTGGTGTACCCTCCTGTCGATTGTTTTGAAGAATGGGTTTGAGTATTTCCTGTAGAGCTGGTCAAGTCATAGCAAATTTCTTCTCCATGTGGATATCAGTGAAGAATTTGATTTCTCCATCACAAATAAAAGTCAGATTAAAAGGATATATGATCCTGGGTTGGAAATTATTTTGTTTAAGAAGTTGAGGGTTGATGACTATCCTCTTCTGGTTTGGAAAGTTTTGGCTGAAAGATCTGAAGTTACCCTTGTACTTTTTCCCCTTTGTAAGTAATAGTTTTCTTATGCCTGGCTGCTTGCAGAAATGTCTCCTTTATATTAACTTTGGGAAAATTAATTACAATGTGTCTAGGAGATGCTTTGTTTGGATTGAGTCATGCTGGGGTTCTGAAACTATCTATTTTATTCTCAGATCTTGTGACCTTATAAAACTCAAGGGATGTTTATATGGGTTTATATGGGTTATGTTGTGACAAACTCTTTAACAAATGAGTATGACTGACAAAAAAGGTAGGTAACTAAAAAGAAAAAAGAATAGAAGGCTGGTCATTATGAGCATTGGAGACAAGCTCACATTTGGTAAATTTACACATCTTCCTTTACATGAATTTTCTTATACGTGTTGTTTCTAAAATGCTGTGCAAATTCTAAATCTTCCTTTGAAAAGAAAACTTGTTCCTCAGACATATAGATAGATGTCTGCACTTGACATTTTAAACCTTTCAACTGATTTCACAGGAGCTATCATCACCAGTTTTGATAAAGAAAGCCATCGTGTCTCTTCCCCTTGGCTCTCATTCACCTTTATTTTTAACTCTCCTACTGTCTTTTTGGTTTATTTGTTTTCTCTTGTCAGTTGAGAGTAGCATAATCATGTCCATGGAATTATTCTCTCATTGAGACCAGTCACAGAGCATGTCTTTATTTATGTCTGGTACCTAAGGAGGTACAGGGAGCGGGCACCAGAGCAGAAGCCAAGTCACTCCATTCTCTCTTGTCTGCAGAACAGAGGTTGTCAGGATGATTCCACGTAGGCATTCACAAGGCAAGTGTGTCCTCATTTCTGCCTTGTGTGTGTCCTCATTTTCTTGAAAATGTTTTGCCCATAATTAGATGACATATCTCAGATTGGCCCTTGTCATTAATGTCTTGTGACTTTTTCACTTATTTTAACTAGTAGTCAAGTAGAGAAAAAGACATTTAGTGTTAATTTGTTGAAAAACATGAAGTAACTTTTAAAATTTTTCATTCAGGCAAACAAAAATAACAAAACATTTTTTTAAAATTTTAGAAAAGATGTATATTTGACACTTGAAGGAACACGAAGGTATTTAGAGTTCCTTCTATTTCAAGGGGGTGAATATTCCCTGTGAATGAGATTTCAGATGGGAACTTGCAAACACTTTGTCACTAAGGCTCAAGTAGAAATTAGGTTTCTCATTATTAATACATCTTTCCAAGTGGCCTCTTGGTCCTTTCACCTAGTTTCTGTTGAAGAGTGAGTGTGAATTTAAGAGCAAAGTGAGTGAGCAGGAAGCATGTATGCTGCGTTCCTCCCTTAGGAAGGACTTTAGATACGGACCTCATTGTGCATTGAATGTTTCTGTTGTGATTTACTCATATAATAGCAAAGCTATAATGAAATGAGTTTAACCACCAGACTCAGGCACAGTCAGCTCTTTATGTAAAATAAGAGTCCACCCCATGGAAAGCCTTCATGTCCCACCCAAAGGAGGAAGTCCATAGAAAAAAAGTAACAAAGAGCTTCATTCAGATGCATTCAATTAATGCAAATCTCACATAATCCCTATTCATTTTCTTTTCTTTCTTTTTTTTTCTCATTTTTTTTTTGAGACAGAATGCTAGGATTGCAGGTATGATCCACTACATCCAGCAAATTTTTTCATTAAAATAATATATAAAAAAGTCTTCCAAATGTTTAAAATTATATTTATTTACTCAATCATGTGGCTGAGATAGCTAATTCACTACCAAAACATGTACTCTTCTTTCCAAGGTATAGAAATATCAGTGGAAGCAGCTTAGTCACCAAGTACTAATTGTCTCATCCCTTCCTACATCCAGGAATGACCTTGAGAATGTCTCTCACTGAATGAAATGTGAGTTGAAGGGATATGTGGCCCTTGGAGCCAAGGCTCTGAGTCATTTTCTTCAAGCCCCTTTTCTCCTTAAGCTCATCTGTGCTGGTGTAGGTCTATCTCGGTAGGTCTCTAATGGCAAAACTAAGAAAGGTGGCCTATGCAGTCCATGAGTGCTGTGCCACCGGGACAACTGTTCTTAAGTTATTTCTATAAAGTGGCCACTGGTAACAATGTGATTTCCATGTAGCACAACTATGTATGAAGATCTGCTTGATCTCACATAAGTTCTGAATTTCAGGTCTTGTGACAACTTTATTCTCACTGTAATTAATAATATTTCAATCTGTTTTTTTCCCCCTTCAGTCTCCACTGTTTAGCATAAGATGGGCCCTAAGGGACTGATTATCCCTGAAAATGGAAAGGAGGGAATCCCTGAGCCTCCAAAGGAGACAGCCAGATGCAGCCAGCCTTCCCTTTGATCATTTTATTTCAATTTACATCTTCATTTGTTCTAATGAGTTCTAAAATGAGGATATAAATGCATTTGTTTCCATATAATCCATTTTTATAATATCTTTTGAGCAATCACTGCCTTTATTGAGAAATGTTAATTTTTTATTAGGTTCTGTTGAGTACATATTGATCACAAGAAAATTGGTCATACTGGAATATAGAAATTTATGATGTTATTAATAAATAAAGATGTTAAATTAAAGTATTTTATGGATGTGTGGAACGCTGCACCCCAGGACTTTATGTTACTTAAGATTGCCTCTGGTAAATTTCTATATGAGAGACGATGTCAAGGTGAGGGTGAGTGGCTGGATGATAAACTGTAAATGCCACTCAGAGATCATTGGAACCTGTGTGTACATCACACATGGCAAGAGGGCAAACAATCTTCACAAATGTGAATGAGGGTGTAGATCTGGAGATGGAGGAATTATCCTGGATTATCTGGGTCCAAACTCATTGTAAGAGTCAGCCTGTAAAAGCAAGAATCTTTTCTGGCTGAGGTAAGAGAAATAGAACAACAAAAGAAGTTCCCAGGAAATGCTGGGTGTGAAGACAGAAAAAGAAGGTGAGAATTAGGGCTATCCCACAGTAGCTGGTAAAGGTGGGAAACAGATTCTTCCCTAAACAATTAGAAAAGAACTCAGTAGATTTCTTGAAATCTGTAGGGCACTGCTGACTCACTAATCTTAAGGTAAATTTGTGTTGTCTTAACCGTTAAATTTATGATGATTTATTAAGGCAGCCACTAAACATTAAAGCAGTGAATCATTTATGTGATTCCCTGAAATTATTAGAGGAGAGACCTGTGAAGGGAGTTTGTAATCTCAAGAAAGAAGGAGAAATGTCAGAGAGCCAGCTGCAAAAGTGGACGTGGGCATCTGGGCTTCCCCTGCCTGATACTGAGTTTCAAATGAACAGGGTCATTTATACACAAAATACAAACCAAAGAAGAAATGTGATCTTGCATTCTCAAATTTGGGAGAAAGACTGAGGTGAAAGGTCTAAACAAAAGAAGATGCACAGAACTTGAGAAATTGCCAAAATTGTAATCTGTTTATCTCAGCGGTATCCCTGTAATCAGTGACAATAAACTGTATGTCCCTGGATCTAATTAGAAGGGACCTGGAGGGGGAGGCACTGAGTTCATTCTGATTTGGGTTGTTTCACGTTGGGCTTTTAGCATGTCGGAAACTTGCCCTGAGTTTTCTTGCTTTCTACCCTTTCTTGCTGCCAATACCAACGTGTGTGTAGCACAGAGGGATTAGGATTCAGAAATCAGCAAATGTTTCCTAGGTTATCTTTTTGTTTCTTTCATGGAATTTTTTCTCATTCATGATCCAGTGCCATTATTTCCAACATAGCGTCTTTATAGCATGGTTTAATATTTAGTAAAATGTGTGACCACAATCATTATTCAGCTGTTCTGGATTTTCTAGCTAGGTTTATGTGTTAGTTTTCAAAATACATTTTAGAATCAACTTGACATCTTCAAATAAGAATGATAAATGATAATCATGACTCGTTGGGATTTTACATACTTTTCAAAATACGAATTGGCATCGCCAGAACCCCAGATGTAAACCAAACCTCCCGAGCTTGCCGAGACCCTCCACTGCAGCCCATTCACATCCCATTGGCCAATCACAAGTTGTGGCCAGGGAGATGTGCTCCCCGTAAAGGGGAAGGGGCATAGAGTGAGCCCTTGTTTTACATAAATGTGATCCACCAAAATGCATTAAAGAGTGAAAAATGCTATGGGAAAAATATTAAGGTTGGGAAAGGATATAGGGAATTGGTGGGAGAGAAATTTAAATGCTATCATCTTAATAGTCCTTACTGAGACAACTTTCAAGCACAGACCTCAAAGGGCTGACACATTCTCAATTTGGGTACTGGAAAGAACAGCAATCCCATCAGAGGCAATTATAGCAAGGCATCAATCTGCCATCTACCCAGAAGAAAAATGTCCACCATATGGATATTTGCACTAGAATGTTTATTGTAGTTCAATTCACATTCACAAAGATGTGGAAACAACTCAAACGGCCATCAACTCAGGAATGGATAAATGAACATACACCATAGAATACTATTAAGTCATGAAGACAGATTGAGACTTCACATCTTTTGTATTTACTGGGATGGATTTGGAGAACATCCTAAGTAAAGTATCACAAGAATGAAAAAGCAAGTATCCAACGTACTTAAAACTAATATGAAACTAGTAGATGATAACTACACGCCCACACAAGAGAAAAAACACAATTAAATTTAAGTGAGGGAAGGGGTACGGAGGAAGGGGGAGGGGGAAGTGAAAGGGAGATTGGTCATCTTGTGCCTAAGAGGCACAATGTTGGGGTACACGATACACCTGCTGGGTGAAGGGCACAACTACAACTTGGACTTTGCCTAACGAACGCAAACAGTGTATCTTATCGTTTGTACCCATATAGTAATCTGAGAAATTAAAAAAAAAGTGATTGGAATGGAGCGAAGATGGGCAGTGAAAAAGGTTATTATGGAAAGGTAACTGAGGCCAGCTGGAGGGCTCCGCGGGCCTCTGTAAGGTTTCAGCTTCTACTGGGCAGGTGGGGAACAAGGCAGGACATGGGCAGAGGAGTCGTGTGATCTGACTCACTCTGGCTCTAGTGTGGAGTGGTTTAGGGAAGTAGCAGTGGAAGGGAAGTTATATTTCAATGGTATTTCATAATATTTTAATAAATGACTATGTTGAATTGGGAAAGTATACTCACAAAGATTTATCAATTAGCAGACAAATGGTTTGGGAAGTGTTAAGGGTATTTTATTTATTTATTTATTATTTTTTTAAATTAAATCATAGCTGTACACATTAGTGCATTCATGGGGTACAATGTGCTGGCTGCATATACAATCTGAAATATTTTCATCCAACTGTTTGACATAATCTTCATGGGATTTTCTTATTTATTGTATGAAAATATTTGTAATCTGCATTTAGTAGGTTTCACCTGTACCCTTCTAAGATGCACCATAAGTGTGATCCCACCATTTACCCTCATAAGGGTATTGATGGAACTACTGTCAGTAGAAGAGAGGTTCTATGAATTACATCAAGACCTTCCCTCCACTTCC